>NDGN011459135.1:0-26852 GCA_002564285.1 Tympanoctomys barrerae | reverse complement strand
GAGGAACTCAGGAAGTTTTTGCAGGACTCTGGAACCATGGGGGGAAGCTTGTAGGCTCTGTGCTTTTCTGAGCTGATAAGAGCCTCATGGGTCTGCCTCAAGTTTATCTTTGCTTTTCTTTATTCTCTTTCTCTTTCCAGTTTTTGGTCACTCATTGCTGGTGTAAGTCAGTGAAGAGCTACCAGAGAGCCTGTCACTAACCCAGGTGTGGGACAGATTGCTCAAATTTCATATGGCAACCTGGAGTTTCCTACACCTCTTGGTCCTCACACACGTATTCTCCTTGATACTTTGCTCAGCTTTCTAGCTGTCTGGAGGAAAATATCTATTGGCAACTTGGTTTCCTGCTTGAGTAATCACCGATGCTGGTTTACCCTTTTCTGTGCAGTATCATCTATACTGCGCCTCTAGTTAGCCTTTTATTTCTGGGTACCCTGAGTTGCTTCCTCAGGGATTTGTTTAATCTAGTACTCCTTTTACCATCTTTAGCAGCCCTTTCAGGTCCTCATGTCAGTTAGTCACATGGTTCTGCCATGTTTGGTGGCCCTTCTGGTTATCATGTGAGTCAGTCACATGAGCTCACCATATTTGTCAGCCATTTTGGTTGGTCATGTGGGTTAGTCATGTGGTTCTGCCATGTTTGTTCACCATTTTCTTTTTTTCAACTGACCTCATAGATACCAGGAAATTTCCTTCTTATAGATGGGAGCTAATAAAGCCTCCATTTTCTGGTATCATATTGACCACCTCCAAGCTTTTCTTCTAAACTGAGTTAGACAGATCCTTTACCTAATTTTTATACAGAAATTCAGGTAATCTATAAGCATGTGCCTGAAGGCATTGAATAAAACAAAGGAACAGCCAGTAAAGGTCAACCCAAGCAGCTGTGAATATGCAAAGTAGAGTATTAGTTCTCTTTCTCCATTCTACTTGGTTTTGCTGTTAGGTGATTTTATTTATTTAATTTAATTTATTTTGAGCAGGGTCTCACTACACATCATGGGCTCATAGTGATCCTCCTGTTTTCTACCTCCCTAGTGCTGGCATTTCAGGTATGCACCACCACGCCTGGACCTGTTAGGTGATTTTATAGCTGGCTGAGAGATGTCTAGCCAGTAGAGCACCCCAGCTCCAGACTCTGTCCAGAATATGCATTGTGATAGGGGCTAACAGGGTTAGGATTAGGGGAGGGAACGCAAAAGTTCAAAAGAAAGTGACACTGGTACCCACAGTGGCCAGATATTTCTGGCCTTCAGGAAATCCAGCTTTATGGAAGGAGATCTTGACGCTAACTGCACAGGTCTGAGACTGACCTAGAGGATGCCTTGTAAGATTTCCCTGTGGGAACTGACCCAGGGAAAGGCTCTATAACACTTCTATGATTTAATCCCATGGATTTCCCTATACCATCATATCCTGGGGCTGAACAGCTCAGGAACCACCAGGAGACACCCTGTAAGATCCCTACAAATGCATCGGGGATGACTCAGGGATAGGAGTTTTAGGTTTCATAAAACTCCTCCAGCCCACAAAACCCATCCTGGGCTATGTCTCCTTCACCCCACCAAACTTCCAGTTTGAATGTCTTCTGAGATGGACATTCAGCAATGTGAAATGAAACTAGATAAGTTTTCCAAAGACTTTGAAGAGTTGGCTAATGGTTTAAATATCCCAATGGTGGCTTTTTATCTGATCTGGCAAGATCATTTGTAAGGGAGCCCCCTGGGCAGTCCATGATGATCTCTTAGGGCTTTACTCTCTCAAGCAGCTAAGGAAGGCCCATGGTGGGGGCGCCATCCTTCTCTCTAAGGAGTCTGTGGGTCAGCACACCATGGGAAACACTCTGCAGATCCCAGCAACCTTGCTACAAAGCTGTATACTATTTTTCAGTTAGATTGTTTCCACAAAAGGAAAGGGGTATGAAATCCCTTATGTTCAGGCTTCTATGGTTCTTTATCTCTGTGAGTTCCAAGAAACATGGTACTTACAGAGGCCTCCAAAGTAAAAAAAAAAGTCATTGATGACCCTGTCCTCAGACACCTACCTGTCCTTCCATGGCTCTCTCGCCCCTGTTTCCACCAGAGATAATGCCTCCAGGGAGACCCAGTGTTTTCAAATATGACCTAATTGCTGGAGATTGCCTTTCCCATGTGCAACAGTTGGCCTCTAGATGAGGGTGAAAGAAGAAGGGCTGAGAGGAAAAAACAAAAAAACCCAAAATGATGGCTGTTCCAATGGGCAATGCTTTAAGCAGAACCCAGTCAACCAAGGGAAAACCCACAGCCAATCAGGTCCTTCAAGAAAACTGGACACTGGGCACGTGACTGTGCCAAGCTGCTGCCCAGGCCCTGCTGCATGTGTCAGTGGCTGAGGTACCTGACACAGGGCACTGGGGGATTTACTGTCCTTGCTTCCAGAGAAGGCCAGGCATAACCCTCATCTGTTCTGATAGAGGACTAGAGAGGCCAGGGACAAGCCACAGTGCTCCATTCATGAACACCTGCGTTTCCCATGAGGAATTCCAGGGACCCCAGATGTCATAGGTAAGCAATTTCAATTCCTTTGACTTCTGTTTTGACTTTCTTCTCTGGAAAATCCTCCTCTAGATCTATAGCCATAAGCAGGGTCGTGACCCCTACTCAGAGTTTCTTTGCTCCCCATTTAACAACTCAAAGATCAAACGTTCAGCTGTTAGTTTTTAATTGTCCCCTAGTGTCCTACTCTCTTACTAGAGAGAGATTTACTAGCAAAATGGGGGTCAATTCTCCAATACTGCAAAAAACCAAAGCAGATTTTATCCCATGCCAGACTACATTTCTAGATACCCCTGAGCTTACCATAAAGATTTGTACCCCACTTTATAAACAGGCACTTTCCCAGACGAATGCAAACAGGCAGGACATCAGTGACCGCTATTCCAAGACCCTGAGGGGTTGTGGGTCAGTGGTGACAGCAACTTTGTCCAAGAACCTCAAAAGGCAGGTTACACAGCTGTCAGTTCACAATAGGTTATTGAGGCCAAACCCCTTCCCTCAGGACCTCAATTCAAACAACAAAAACAAACAAAATGGAACTCATAGCCCTTACCTAGGCACTGATTTGAAACCAAATACACTTTTCTGGTCTTACATGCCCATGCGGCAATCTGAAAAAAAAAAAAAAAAGGTGGGGGGTCCAGGCTAGCCTTGAACTCATGGCAACCCTCCTGCCTCAGCCTCCAGAGTGCTAGGATTACAGGCATACACCACCGTGCCCAGCAAGAACAAGGGCTACTATTACACACATGCACTGCTACACTTGGCTTGTTTTGCATTCTCATCAACACTGAGTATAATATTTAATTTTGCCCTGAGAGATCCAAAACCCCTCATATTTCATCAATTATTTCTTCAACAATTCCCTTTTTGCATTTTTCTTATTTATTGTCTTTTTTGTTGCTCACACCTTTTTGGGGGGATGTCCTGGGAATTAAGCCTGGAGTGCCCTAGGCCAGGGCTTTGTCACTGAACTCTCACTTGTTTGTTTTAGACATGGTTTTGCTAAGTTGCCCAGGCTGGCTTCAACTTGTGATCTTCCTGCCCCAGCCTCCTAAATAGCTAGGACGACTGGCAGATTCCACTATACCTGGCTTGTTCATGCCTTTTGCCTATTATCTGTTGCATATACACTTTGTGTTCCTTATTGATTGGTAAGTGCTTTTTGCATATGATAGAAAGCCAGTTTTATAGCCCCCTGATCTGTTTTTTTTTCCACTCTAGACCCCCACCCCTGATCTTTTCCTTGATGTATTGAACTTAATAATTTTTTATGAGGCCTAATCTTCCTCATCATCCTCATTCATATCATCCTTTAAGGGCCACCTCCTCACCACCCCCTCCTGAGTAGGATGCTCCTTGGGAGCTGATTTTCCACTCTGGGAGCCCTGAAGTAGGAGGGTCTGCTTGCTGTACCCTTCTCTTGGAACTGTTTGTTACTTGAGTTATTACAGGGGTCTGGCCTCTGACTGAGCTCCCCAGCTAGATTACAAAGGGCTTCCGTGAACACAAGTTCTAGACTCAAATGCCCAGAAATTTGTGCAGGACCCAGAAGAGGCACAACCCGCACCCGATCCTCCTCCAATCACTGAATAAGCACTGTCATCTCAGTTACTTGTCTAGGTTTTTTAAAAAAAAACAAACAAGCAAACAACACAGCAGTTTTGTAAGACAGAATGATTTCAAAGGAGCCCAAGAACAGGAATGTCGAATACTGGTGCGGATCCCGCAGGTGCCCATGGGAGCGTGAGTCAGATGCGTCGCTCAGCTTTGCAGTGTGTGCCTCTGGCCGCGGGGAGGCAGCAGAAGGCAGCCGTGAGGACCCTGCGGGCGTCCAAGCCGGCTTGGCCCCACGGGCGTGCTTTCCAGCGAGTGAGCGGCTGCTTCCAGTGTGAATTTCCTCCTGGGTGAAACAGGAATGGATCACCGCGGCCTTGCTGCATTAAACGGTTGCCCAAGCCTCCTGACGCGTAGACATGCTCGCAATACGGGAGCGGCTGCTAGGAAAGCTTCAAGATGCCTTCACTGGTCTGAGGATGTAATATAGTGACAGAGACTAGCATTCACAAAAAGACCCTACTCTTTGGGTGGGTTTTTTGTTTGTTTTACATACATTCTCTTTGACCCAACAGTTCCACTCACGGCAATCTATTTAAAGGAAGCAACTGGAGGTGTGTACAAATATTTAGCTGCTTGGACTTACTTATTTTTAAAGAAAATGACTTATAGTAGCAACATGCTTATTACAGCATACATAATCAACAAGAAAAAGTTTTAAATAAATTAGAGTTCATTGATAGGATGGTTTCTTAGAAAGCCCCTTAAAATAATCTTCTTAGCTGGATGTGGTGGCACCTGTAGTCCCAGCTGTTCAGAGGACCAAGACAGGAGGATTCGAAGTGTGAGGCCAGCCCAGGCAACTTAGCACAATCCTGTGTCAAAAAGTAAAAAGGCTGGGGATGCGGCTCGGGGCTGCTATATGTGTGTGCAATAGCCTAGTTCCATCCCCACTACAGTCAAATAATAATAATGTTCTTGAAGGCTATTTAACAATATAGAAAGAACCAAAGAGATGAATAACCTTACTGTCAAAAGATACACCATTCTTTAGAAATGTGGTGCTTCTGATTCTGCTGATAGAAAGAACAAGTAGATAAAGAGAAAATACCTCATTAAAAAAACCTCAACATCAATCATTCACTCATGGGGACGCTCACTATGTGCTGGAGTGTGCTAGGGTGGGGAGCCACACCCAGCATCCTGGGTGGAGGGTGGATTTCCCACTCCTCCAGCTTCCACTCAGCAAATGTGCAGGAGCACTCCCTGGCCAACAAATCCGGGGCACCCGGAATGCACCAGTGAACAGAGACAAAAACCTATAATGTTTCAGAGCTCCCACGCCAGGACAGGGGACAACGAACAAACAGTAACTACAGTTAGCAAGGACAAGGAAAAACTGACCAAGAGAAAGGTTGTTAGCCTCCTACCACCACATCTGGCTTGGGATGTGACATTTTTAACCTCTGAAGGAGAAGGAAGGAGACAAGAGGACAGCTGAGAGCACAGTCTGTTCCAGACAGAAAACCAACACATGATCTTCAAGTGGGAGACCACCTGAAAGTTTTCCAGGAAGAGTAAGAAGGCTGGTTCCAGAGAATAAGATCACAGATGTCTGAGTTTATTGCGTGGTTTTCATTTTTCAATTGTTTGACTAATTAATTTCTTAAACCCTTGTGTCACAAGCCCAGATCCAATGGACTCATCCCTTACTTTTCTGCTGTAAATTTGTACTTTAGCATTATAGTAGTCAGCTGTGTGTCCTAGTGCTTTTCCCTGAGAGATACAGGAAGCAACATGTGTGTCTACCCACTCAGCATGACAAATGGCAAGGAGTGTGCACTTGCACAAAAGTGTCAAAATAGGACTTGGATCCACCTTTATGCTTTGGCTAACTGGTTTTGTGTAGGTTTATCTAAGCATCACAAAGGGTCTAATAGACCCACACACTGGAGGATTTGTTTTCTTTTTAAAGTTGTCTTTTGATTTTTCTGGTAGAAGGCCAGTCAGTACAATGGCACAGACCAAACCAGATTTATAAGTTTTGAAGGAGGTCAGAAGTGAATCATCAGAATAATCATATGTGGATGATGAAGACGATCCATTATAATAAAATACATGCTTTCACAACAGAAGAGTGGTGTGATGATGACCATGATGACATTGACGTTGGCCACAGGAGCCCAAGTTCCTGTGACAGTGAAATGGAGCAAGAATCAACTGATATAAACACAGAGAATGCAGACCTTCTTAATTCAGATGACAAAGAAAACAGTAATATGAGTACATATTTAATTAGTTGAAATGTTGTGAAATGGCCACACAACCAAATGGAAAAAATCCAATGTTAGAACTAGGGCCAAAAACAGTGAAGGTCTTGGTAGGGATGAAATGTACCAGACAGAATGCCAGCCCTGCCATTCCATGTTGGAATTTGTAACAGACAAAATGCTACAAGATGCTGTGAAATACACACAAGCTGAAATGCGTGTAAAATGTCCTGTATGCACCAATAGCCATATTAAAAATCACATTTATCATGATACCTCACTAACTGAACTGAAAGCACTCATTCATGGGCTGTACTTAGCATTGATTTCTCATGGTGATCACTGGGATGTGAAAGACTTATGGAAAAATGATGGTCAAACTATGGTATAAAAATGTATGCCCTCATAGATGTGAAGACTTACTATTCTTTCAGTTTAGAAATTTATCTTGGAACTCAGTCATCAGGTGCTTATTCGTACAGGAATAAATAAAAGGATGTTGTGAACAGACCTGTTGCTCCCATCCTCCAAACTAACCAGAATGTTCTATTCAACAATTGGTTTATTGTTTTCTAATTGATGTTACATTTGCTAGCAGAGAACAAGTTGAGCAGTACAGAAACTACCACAGGAACAAAGCTGAAATTCCATGAAACAAAATAATTTCATTTGAAATTTCAAAACATAATTGTATAGTTCAATCATTGGATTTCAAAAAGATATTACATTGACCTTGTATATGGCAGAGAAAAGCAAATTGCTATGGCGGATGTCAACATTTAACCATGTTGGAAATATTAATAGGGAAACCTTGACAAAATGGAAATCTGCAATGGGAACTTTCAACAACAAAACTGAACATGGAGTAGATGCTGTAGATGAGTTATGCAGCCACTATGGTATCACTTGAAACACAAAGCATTCGCTAATGGTTGTGTTTTACTTTATCTTAAAAAGGTGTGGCATAAATAGTTGGATAATTTACAAAGAGAATAACAAGTGCAAAATATCATGAAAAAATTTTCTTACAGGATAGGGATTACAGCTCCTAAGAGATCATGAACAGCAGAGGAAAAATAAAATGCTTCTGCCCAGGGTACTAAGCAAAAAAATTGTGGAGCACACTGGTGAGCTGATAGGTGAACAGGTAGGTGCAGCACCACAAAGACCTGCTATGACAACAGGAAAACCAAAAAGACGTCAACTGTGCTCCACAAGAAAGTACAGGAAAACAAAACATATACTATCAATGTGGGCAATACTTGCGTATGGAACATGAAGTTGTCATGTGTGAAAACCGCCTTACGTGTGACAGTTGAAACAAAGCTTGCTTTTGTGGTAGACTTTTGCTTGTGTTTACACTATAATTCACATAGTTTTTATTTTTGAAGTTATCTTTTAGGTTTGGTAAGCAAGTAAACAGCTGATGTGAAAATGTTGATGTCTATTCTAAATGCATAAAACATATTAAGAATTTAATAATTTATTTTTTGATATTGTATGTACCTATTAGCTACACATTGTATGATATAATAAGAATCTCCTGATAAAACAGTAAGACCACTGAGATGTCAAGTATGTTCTACAAAAATCCCAGGAAAGTTCAATCCCTGGGGGGGGGGGGAAGGATCCCAGGAAAGCGAAAGTCATGTATGTAGTGTGATGATTGTGTATAGAACCTGCTGTTATCACGTGTGCAGCCTGCCTTAGGTGTGAAAATTAAAGATTTTTTTTTAGGAAAGTGCTATTGGTATTTTCCTTGTAGTTCACATGTCAATCTATTTCTTTTCTTTTTTAGACTGTGTACACCAAAAAAAGTGTTGAAAATTTTGATTTTTTAATAAACTCAATACATATGAAAAGCACAGTGGTTTATATTAGTGATTCTTTTTTCCTGTTAAGGACTCATTGTTTAATATAATAAAACTCACAGAATTAAAATTAATAATTCGTCAATCGAGATTAGTCTTACGCTCCAGGGGCTACAAACCTACTAAAAAGATTAAGGCCAATTTAGCGTCACGCTCCCCGGATCAGTCAGACCAATCATGATTTCAAACTTAGCTTCTTATGATCGTGAACTAGCTAGTTTCCCGGCTTGAACCTGTTTATCTCCAAAACAAGTATTAGTAATTCAACAGAATTATGTTGAGTATCCAGCTAATGCGAGTACAGCACTAAGCCACGTGCCTGGAAGTGTTTAAGAATTGTTTGAGCCATTACAACCCACTGCTGTTTTCCGCTCTTTAAGCTCCTTTCGGGAGAAGGTAGGAGTACGTGTCGCAAGAAAGCAGTTGTTTTCCCTTTAAAAATCAGAGCGGACCCGGAGTCAGCTTCCGCGCACCTTTTCCAAATTCTCCAATCACCGCATGGTATTTTATGCAGGAGGTCTATGATTGGATAATCTACACCAATTAGAGGTTGAAGGGGGAGTTTCCTGGATTATAGCTCCGCCCCTGAGCAAGCCCTGCCCAAAACCCGGTCGGCGCCGTTGCTATGGGGACTGGTGGGCGGTGAGGGGGGGAAAGCCCCGGATGTTCGTTGGGGATTCAACATGGCGGCGGCAGTAGCCGCGGTGGCAGCGGCGCAGGAGAGCTGAGGGCGGCGCGAGGGCGCAGAATTCTGGACCGAAAAGCGAGGTTGTGAGGTACTGCGGCGCCGAGCCGGTAGGTTAGGTGGTCTGGCCAGGGGTTTTGGGTAGTCTGAGCGCTGGCGGTGGGAGAGTGTGCACGCGGAAGGGGGCGGGGCCGCTGGGGTCAAAGTTTACTCACCAAGGGAAGGGTCGCCTGGGCGGGGTGGGGGGGTCCACCTGAGGAGAAGGAGTTGTAGGGGATGTCCGAGGTCAAGCTAGCAAAGGGGGCGTGGCGAAGGGGAACGCAAAGTTTGAAATTTGAAACGGGGGCACGTTTTGAAGGGATCGGAACCGGTCTCAAAGTAGAAGGGACTCAAAAGTTACTAGTTTGAGGGGAGGTGCGCCTGGAAGGGTCAGAGGTAACAACCGCGTGGGCGGTGGATTGGAACTTTATGGGCGGTGACTAGAGGGAACAATGAATGAGTTTAAGTTGGGGGGGGGACATCTTTCAAGGGGTCAAAGGTGGGGCGTGGCAAGTGAATCCTGAGGTCAAAATCTGACTTCCCGAGGTTCGGGAGGGTCCACAGCTAAAACCCAAAGAGGTCATAGTGCAGGGCGGAGGGGCAGGGGCGCATAAAATGGTGTGCTTCCTGGCGGCGGGAGAAAGCAGCCCCTTTCCACAAGTAGTGATGAAATAGCAAACACTCATAAAGCACTGACCTTGTGCTAGACCTTCTCAAGGCGTCACCGCTTTACATGTATAATCATTAGTCCTCCCTCCAACCTTGTGGGGTCTTAAACGATTATTAAGAAGTTAAGTGATTTGCCCGAGTTCGGCTAATGAGTAAGTTGTGGGGCAGGGATTCCCACTCGAGTTCTGGCCCAGACTCCTGCTTCAACTTCCTGCTTCACAAAGAATCTTTATGTTGGTTAATGTTTAATGAGGGTTCACATGGCTCAGTGCCCTCTGTGCCAGGTCTTGTTTCACTGCGCCCCAATCTCGCGGAGTAAAAGTGCTAGACATAAGCCCACTTCCCAGATAGACAAAGCAAGGCTCAGAGACCCTCTGCTGAGGACAGAGACACATTTAAAACTGGGTCTGGACGATTCCAGAGCTCCTGCCCCCTCCTGCCACATAGCCGGCTTCGCAGTAGGTCTGTTCCTGGAAGCAGGGCCAGCCCCAGCCGCTCCCTGGGCAGGAACAGAGTGTTTGGCCTCCATGGAAGGGTGGGACCTGGGTGGGGTGGTTCCCGTGGGCCAGTGGGAGTAGATTTCAGTCTGTGGCCCAGTGTCTGGAAGTCTGATGGGCTTCTAGCAGGAGACTCTCACCCCATGCAGACTTGCCTGTTAGTGAAAAACTCAGCTCCCACTTGGTTCTCCAGTGGCTCCTAACTCCTTTGGTGCAGACGCAAGCCTTTTCTGGGGTTTGACCTTCCTAGTCTCTCTGCCCTGCAGAGAACACTGTGTTGACAGTGTGTGACTATTGGGCACTGTGCTAGGTGCTGGGGCTGCAGCCGCTGGACAAGACCCACAGACCTCCAGCTTTGCAGCACCATCTCGAGAAGTAGTGGTAGGGCTGGGAGTGCAGGGTGCACTTGGGCCCAGGCTGAGGCTGATGTGCCTGGGAAAGCCCCTGGAGGAAGCTCTCAAGGATGAGTGGGAGGGACGGGAAGGAGCAGCTGGGCTGAAGGAGCTGTGTTTGCAGAGTCCCTGGGGGTGATGGGCAGTGGGACTGGTGGGACTTGGAGGCACCATGTCACGATGTGTAGTCAGGGTGAGAGCCCAAGAAGCTTAGCCTGGAGGGGGGAGGGCAATGAGAGAAGGGGAGGGATAGAGCTGCTTATGTATGCCTCAGTTTCCTTCTCTGCAGAATGGGCACAGTGCTAGAGGCTGCCCTGTAGAATTGCCGAGAGGACATAGTATAACATCTGGGGCTTGGCATACAGTAGGTGTTGTGGAAGCATTAGTCTTGCTGCCATTGCACCTGCCACCCTGGCAGGAAGAGCCTCTCTCCTCTTGCCTCCTGGGTTCTCCATAGCTGCCCCACCTCTGCTTGGCCCAGCAGGGACCCAGGGCCAGCACACTGCCAGGGAGCCCTGTGAGGCTGCCCAGGCTCTGAGTTTCATGGTGCCAGTTTGGCATGCACATGGAGGAATAAGGCTTTGGCACTGGAAACTCACATTCAGGTCCTTGCTTTGTCACTTAACAGCTTGGAACCTTGGTCAAGTACTGTCTTATTTACCAGTTTTCCTTATGATATATTCTAGGTTAACAAAAAAGTAGAACTTTCAGTACCACAAGACACTGAGATATCTAGTGTTAGGCTTGGGACAGAAACCACCGTAATGTGGTTAAAGAAAGGCCCCAGGGCTTCTCCCTCCTTCCCTCTCTCCTGCCTTCCCTCCTTCCTCTGCCTGGATTTGGCAGTCAGCATCACTACAGCTTTTATTTCCCTTGAATGTTTTCACAAACAAAAGAGTGACAGTTCTCCTTGCTGGCTGCACACTGCAGTTACCTGGAGAGCAGCAAAGTCTTCTGCCCAGGTCCACCTCAGATTAAGAGTTGGACACCCTTCCTTGGTCTGAACACCCGTGGGGAGGTTCTCACGGCCAGCCAGGGCAACAGCTGCTGTGTCACAGTGCATGGAAACACTGTCACTGTAAACATATCTCTGTAGCTTGCTTCTTTTGCTCCCATTAAAGTTTGGCTGTGTTATTCCTCGTGGATATGTTTAGGACTGGAACAGGTCATTTTGCCCTGTTAACATTTTTTTTTTTAAGATTGTGTCACTTGGGAATTATCCATTACCTTTTGGCTGTCATTTGGGTAGTTTCCTATTGGGGCTATAATAGTGCCATGATGAACATTCTAGAGTGTCCTTCCTTGTATGCTGCAGCCAGAGTCAATCTTGGGCAGTGGCCTTGTATTAGCCATGCTGGGCCTCACAGCTATCCTGAGTATTGCAAAGCTGCTCTCCAAAGTGGTGGTTCACATGTACTTCTCAATGGTGTTTAAGGTTCCCTTTATTCCTTCATCTGCTTTGGGCAGTACGTGACCCTAGCTAAAGTGATTTATTCCAGCTATGAGGTGGCAGGCTGTGGGGACCCAACCCCACACCAGTAGTCTAGATGGGAACAGCCAGGGAGAGGTTCATGTGACTATCTTAGTGGGGGCTCAACACCCATCATGTCCCATGTCTTCTGAAGAGGCAGCAAGTGAGGGCTTTGGCCTTTACCCTCCAGACATGAAGGACAGTAGCCACAGCTTTGACTCAACTCTGTTTTATGGACTGAGGACTGACATTTGGAAAGGTCCTGGACTGACTGGAACCTCCTTGGGAAGGAGAATGGAGGAGAAAACAGGAGGGGTTGAACATAGCCCTATTACACTCTGCCTATGCATGTTGTTCCTAGTGGTGACTAGCCCAGCCCCTGACAGGCCACAGATCCCCTGTCTCCAGACAACCCAGAGAGAAGAGGACAGGGACTGTAGAAATCCATGGGGGCACCTGACCCAGCCTGGGGAGTCAACAAATGCTGGGGAAAGGGAAGACCAGCTAGTGAGAAAGACACTCTCTGGCCAGGCCTAGAAGGGAGTGAAAACAAAGAAAATGTGGCAGGGGTATAGCTCAGTGGCACAGTACCTCCCTCGCAGGTGTGAGGTTCTGAGTTCAATTCCTGGTACCAAAGAAAAAGAAAACAGGTAGGCCCTGAAGTCCAAAAGAGCTTGGGATAGTTCAAGACCATCTTAGCAGCTGTTGTGGTTGAGCAGGACATGATATCTTCAACGGGAGGACTCAAAGCAGGGCTAATGGATGGAGGTGAAGTGTGTGGGTTTTGGTTTGTAACATAAGTCATCGTGGACCTAGAGTGATACTGGTTTCCCATTGTTCAGACTGCTGTGGAAGGGACAGGTCATGGGGGCTGGCATTGGGGAGCCTGGGTGAGGCTGTTGTGACAGTCCCTGCCAAAGAGAGTGGCTAGGATGATGGTGGTGGCAGTGGAAAAGGTCCCATGTGCCAGATGAGATTCTACTTTACCTATGTTTAACTTGTGTGATCTTCCCCATCGCCCATGAATTAGGTATTTATTGTTATGCCCACTTCAGAGGTGAGGAAGGAAGACCCAGAGAGCTATATGGCTCTGACAAGGGCACACAACAGGCAATGACAGAAGTAAGATTTGAACCCTGGACTTAGGGCTCCAGAGTCACTGCTTATTGCAGCCACCCTCCAGTGACTTGGAAGCAGCTTTGATAAGGAGAGAGCCCATTCCTATCTCCTTAAGTTTTTTCTCAGGCTCATTTTTAATTAGAAGTCCCGTGGGGACCTGTTGCTTGGGCACTGCCTGGGCACTGCCCTCAAGCCCCCCACACCCTCTGCCCTTTCTTGTGCATGGCGTCACCCCCCTTTGGCCTGTTGGCCCATGGCAAGCTAGACTTCCTGGCCAGACGCCTGTCAGGGGTGTCCCCAGCAGCTGTTTCTCCCATCTCCTAAGCAGGTGGCCACATATTCTGCCAGCAGGAAGCTGTCCCCTTCCAAGTCACAACTAGGGAAATGGGACCTTTTCCGCCCCAGCCACTCATCCGGGGCCAAGGCTCATTGTCTGCCAGATCCCTTGGCCCACAGGAAGGTTGAAAGGGGCCAAGGGAGTTCAGAAGGGGAATTCTCTCAGGTCCCCATAAGAGCCAGCTGCGACAGAAGCCACAGAAACCTTCATTCATTGCAGCCTGTCTCCTGGCCCTCTGGTCCTTCCATATTCTTCCCCAGGGACCAGAGGGATAATGAAAACTTCCTGCCAGTGCAGTCTACCTACCCCTCGCCCCCTCCCCACCTCTGCCCCAAGCCAGGAACCTCCTGGAGAAGAGCAGGAAGCTCATCCACTGGTAGATGGGGTCTTTGTAGCTCCCCTGGGTGCTGAAGGATGATTTGAAGGAGTCACACATGTCAAAGCATTCAGCCTGTTGCAGCATACAGGTAAGCCTTGGGAGAGCTCTTGGTAAGTGTTGAACTTAATGGCTTTAACAGTTGCTATCCCCTGGCACCCTGTCACTTGGGCTCCTGGTCCGAGCATGGGGCTGCAGTGCCAGGTTCTCGACATGCCCTGTGCATTGTGGCCACGTGTACCTTTTGAGCACCATGGCCAGGCTCTGCACACAGACCCTGAAGACCAGATGCTGTTGACCTCATTTCTCCCTGTGCCTTCATTTTAAGAAGGCACATTTTGCTGCATGTGCATGGATTACCTAGTCCCTTACTTAATCACTGAAACACCACACACAGTCCTGAGGATCTGGAGCAGTAAGGCAGTTTCTGCTCCAGCTATCTGTGTATTTCCCAAAGTGATGGTCCTGGTTCTTTCTCTCTTGCTGTGTTTGTTCATGAAGTTGTGCACCATGCCCTTTTGTTTTTACTTGAGCAGAGCCAACTTCCATGGTTGTATCCATCTTGCCCTTTGCCTTTTCCCATCACAGTTGTGGGTCAGAACGGAGCGTGTCCTCGTCCTCTAGCACCTGTGGTGTGTGTGCCCTGCTGACCCACTTCACTGCAGGCCACACCAGTCTTTCCCTGTTGTGAACAAGGCTGCAGCACTTGTCAGTGCAGCTGGGGACACCTCGAGAAATGGGCTTGTGGGCCTGACGTGGGTGTCCCTTAGCTCTGCTCACATGGGTCAACCTGCCAGATAGGGTGCCTGTTTATACTCCTTACCCCTCATACCCTCACTGTCTTGGACAAAGTCATTGTGAACTTTGCCAGTCATCATCGTTCTGATTTTAATGCATAAAGTAGAGCATATTTGGGTTATTGAAAGCCATCTGAATGTTCTTTTGTGGGAGTTGTTAATATCTGATCATTTCCTTTCCCTGGGTGGGGGAAACTGAGGCACTGACCATAACCTCACAGCTAGGAAGTAAGAGATCTAAGCCTCAAACCCATGCCTTCCTGGTTGCCCTCTGGAGTTTTTAATTTGTATGTTGTAGAGATGGAGAATATAGATCGTGAAGCCACCTTTGTCACTTACTAGCAGTTGTAACCCCAGACAACTCACTGTACCTGTTTATTCCTTGATATCCTTATCTGTATAATGGGAATAATAGCAGTGCTTCCTCATAGGGTAGTTTTGAGGATATAAAATCCTATATAGCAGGCAGAATACATAGTGTCAAAGATGATTAGTTGCTGGCTTCAGTAGTCAGAGTATTACTACTCTCAGTAACTAATACTGGCAGGCACTCTCCTAAGTGCTTTCCTTGAACTAACTTTCCCATCAACCCTCAGGTGCTAGGTGTCATTGTTACCTCCTTTTAATAGGGGAGGAAATTCTGAACCTGAGAGACTCACCTGCCTGGGGTCACAGTGCAATCAAAGGCTTGGATTTAGACTCTGGAACTCTGGCTCTTAATTGCAGTGGCCCCTCCTACTGCCACTCCTGTAACTAGGAAGGCCCTCTCCTCCATTCCTTCCTGGGAGGTAATGCCCCCTCTAGTGTCTTCATTCCAGAGAGCCTGCAAAAGAGTTGTGAGGGGACACCCTGGCAGATGGGAGCATGGGCAATGTCTCACACAGAGAGCCTCCCTGCCAGTCCCTCCCTGCGCTCAGCCCTGGAGACTCCCGATAAAGCAGCATTGTGTGCAGTTTTGAGCTTGCTTCCTCAGCTGGGTTTCACCACTCCCACGCAACAGAAAGTGGCCTGCCATCCTGAGCCTGGAGGTTCCAAGCTCTCCCCTACCTGCCCCCCACAGTCAGCAGTCACGACTTGGCATAGGGAGAAAGTAGGACCTGTGGCCTGTTAGATCCTCTGCAGACTTGTCCCCCAGGTGAGGACCTCCAGAATCTACCTGTAGGAAGTCCTTGTAGGACCCTGTCCTTCCTGCTGTCGGGCTTCTGTAGTCACTCCGTAGCTCCCTAAATCTTCCATTATAGCCTGGCCCTTGGTTATGTGGTTCTTAACTGCTCTATGTATCTGTACTTATGCGTGTGTGCGTGCATGAGTGTGTGTATAAAGTATCTTTATAATTCTATTTTTAAGAACTTTTAATAACTTTTAAGAACTTTTAATAACATTTTATGCTCTTTTATACAGGTATATATATATACCTGTATAAAAGAGCATAAAATGCATGCATGAGTTTAGCAGAGAATTGTGAAGTAGACAAACGCTTCACCTTCACTTTGGGGAAGACAGAACTGAATACCCTGGAGCTTTCTGTCCTCCCTTCTTCCCTCCCAACTGTGACCTCCACGTTGATCACACTCTGATCTTGGTGGCCATCAGCTCTTTGCTCCCTGGTAACTTTATTACTATTTGTGCACCTCAGAGCTATACAGTGTCATCTTCCATCTTGTCTGCTTTTGAACTTCACATAATGGAATCTTCCAGGAATCATTCTGCCTGCACCTCTAGCTTCTTTAATCCTGGGTTCGTGCGGTCCATCTGGGTGGCTGTATGTGTCTGCACTTCCTCTGTCCTTGGTGGTGTGTAGTACCTGTTTCTCTATCTTCTGCTGCACCAGTGTGTCTGTCTCCCATGTGGTGTCTCTCGTGTCCCTCGCAGTGTACATGCTTGTCCAGGGTGCACTCCCAGAAGTGCATCGCTGGGCAGGGCAGGGTGGATCCACCAAACATGCTCTCAAAGTGACAGAGCCATGTGTACCCGAGGAGCTATGTGTAAGTCTGCATTATTCCACATTTCAGCAGCACTTAGTGGTGTCAACCTCCTGAGTACTGGATTGTAGGCCCATTTTTATTCTTTTCTCTTGCAAAAGTTTATGTTGGTTATCATTGGGAAAGTCCTTCCTGTTCTCTTCCCAGTCCCAGGATCCTGTGCCTTCCATCTCTTACTTGTTGGGTAATGAAGAATCACATGCTTAGTCCTTGCTGAGTCTGTGCTTGGGTCCAGGCTGGTTGGGGGAGACACAGATATCAACAGCCTGTTCTCAGCTCCATCCACTAGGGGATACAGACCTTAGCCAAGGAGAGACACAGAGCCAGAGAAAGGAAACAAGGCTGTTGATTCCTGAGCCTCCATCTTTCCCCTGGCATCCTGTCTTAGTGATAAGCATCCCTTCCTCTTATTTGAACCTCAAACTTGGCCTTTTTCTGACTTGTCCTTTGCTCTCCCTTGCACTTCAAACCTCAGACACCTGTTGCTGTCCCTTCTGAATCCCTGGTGCCTAGCACTTCCCATCATCATCCCCTAGGCAGGCCACCTTCCTCTCCTGTCACACAGGTCATCTGTCTATCTGCATAACTCCCTGGGACATTCTAGGTTGGGTCCTGCCTCAGCGCCTTTGTTGTACTGCTCCTTATGCTGGCATGGCTGCCTTCCCTCCATTGAGGGAGGTCTCCACCAATTATCCCCCTCCCTGAGGCCTTCTACCCTTCACACCCAACCTCTGGCCACACCCTTCCTGCAGTAATATAGCTACTTACAGTATGTGATGACTTACTGGGCTGTTGGTTTATGATGCCTCCCTCTTGTAGCATAACTTCAAAGGGGTGGGTGTAGGGGGTGAAAGGACAGGGCCATCACCATTTCCCTTGCTCTGTTCCCGTGGCTTGGTGGGCCATAGTTTCTTCAGCACCCAACTATGACAGCTGAGGGCCGTTGCTGTGGTGCCAATTGGGAAACCTGTGGTGTGCAAAGGCAGGCAGACTTTCCTAAGGAGGAAATGCCATATGAAAGAGAAGCTGGCCTAGCTAGGTAGGGGATGGGGTAATAGTGGAAATGGGCCCCTGAGGACCAGAGCTGCTGCCTGAGGGGAGTCCACAGGCAGGAGAACATAGGGGGCCTTTTAGGAAGTGAGGAAACACTGGAGGTCAGGTCTCAGTTGGTCTAGATTAAAATTTTGCAGCCCCTCAGGCTCTGCCAGCCTCGGTATCTTCCTGTCTAGACTGAGGCTCGTCAGCTGGTCTAGGGTGGCTCTGGAGTTCTGTTCCTTTGTTTATCTATGGCGCCTGATGTATAAATATAAAGGGGACTGTTTATTTTTTTCCAACAAAGACGTGTTGTCCTGTCATGACCTCCAGGGGGACAGGGTAGTGGATAAACAGACCAGGTTGCTGGTCAGTGGAGTCTGTCTCCTGGCCTTTGGCTGTCTGGGGCTTACCTTTTGGAGGTTGAAGGCTTGATGTGACCCCAGGCATGATTAGTAGGGAAGCTAATTGAGGTGAATACTGTGCCTGTGCCCTGTGCGGCAGGCCCCCAGGCTGCAGCCCAGCCCTCCCTGGAGCCTCATCTGACCCATTTCCCAGATGTGCAGGTGAATGTGGCACCGGGCTGAGTCCCTGGCACGTCCTGTTGGCTGGTGCTGAGCAGCTCTGTGGGATCCTCACCTGGAAGCAGTGTTTTTCTGGGCTGGTGGAGCAGCTTCTCTGGGTTCTTCGAAACTCCTCTCCCAAGGCTCAATTCAGGTCACTTGCCTGAGTTTCCTCTGGGCTGTCTGCCACTTTTTGATTTCTTATTTCTGAGTTAAATCCTGGATTCCAGATGAAAACCATTGCTTCTGAGGCAGTACATCGACTTTCCAAGGTGGCTTATCTTTTCACTTTTTATATTGTGTTCTTTGATGGACAAAAATGCTGAATTTTTACCCATTTGTCATTCGTTTTTACTCGTGTGTCATTTGTTTCGCTTGTAGTCTGGCTTTTCAAATTTCGCTTTTATTTTTGGTATGTATGGGTCAGTACACAAGGTGGGCATCCATAGTATATTTCCCACATGGACCCCATCACCCAGGTACCATTGATTAAAGACAGACTGACTTTCCCCACCCTGCCCTTACCATGATGTCTGCCTAAGCAGGGCTGTCTTTGGGTGCTGTCTTTGTTTCTTGGGCTGTTTGTTCCCATCAGTGCCACAGTGTCCTATTTCGTCTCTAAGTCTTGATTGCAGCTAGCACAAGCCCTCCCGCTGTTCTTACAGCGTGTCTTCTTGACTGTGCTTGAGGAGCAGTATGTCAGTCAGGTGTCTGTCCACACGCATGCACCCCCTAATCCGTGAATGTGGCATGTTTCCCTACTGATTTCTCTTCCTCAGTGCCTGTTGGTGAATGCCCATCCTTCTCCCAGCTCTGCTTGGATTTATTCTGATGTACTTTATGAAGAAACCAGGGGTCTCTGCCCTCCACTGCCACCAGGCGTCTGGCTGCCTGGGTTTGGTGTTTGAGGGAAAGGATTGCACAGCAGGGGCAGGGGTACACCCCCCATCCCCTGCCTTTTCCCTGGCACCAACTTTAGGCCCTGGCAGAGGGTAGGCAGGGTGCCCAGAGAGGAGGCTGTAATTTTCCTGAATGATTTCAAGGGCTAATTAAAGGTTTTCCTTGACTAATCAGCTTGTGGTTTAATTATCAAGGAACAGGCTCAGGGATGTGGGAAGCAGCCTGCTGGGGTCTCCCTAAAGTGTGCTGGGGCCCAGTCCTGGGGTGACAGGATCTGGAGACACCCCAGTAATACCCCAATACGCTCTAGCAGGTCAGCAAGATCACCATCCTTGTGAGAAACAGAGGTGGAGAAGAGCAGGTAGGTTTGAGGTTAGAGTAGGACCCTTTCCTGCTGCAGAGGTTTCCCTGGCTCCCACCAGGCACCCATGGCCTTCTACCCGTACTCTCTTTGCACTTGCCTGCAGCCCTCTGGCTGAGGCTTAGCACTGTCATGGCATTTCCTCATGGGTTCCTTAGAAATCCCTCTCAGGTGCCCTCCTGCCCAGCTGGGGAGCAGCACTGCTAGCCTGTGCTGACTGGCTGGTGGTCATAATTGTGCTGCCACTGTCATTCTGCCCACACTGATAAATGCCCTCAGTGATGCCAGGCCCTGTGATCAAGGGCCCCTGAGGGAATAATGGGTTCCAGAGCCCAGCTCCAGGGAGAAGACCTGGAGCAAGGGGGTGGAGACAGGGAAGATGGGCTTAAGTGATGGCCAAGGCCTTCCAGGGGAGATGGTGAGCTGATGTGGTATATGCTCCTGTGGGGTGCAAAGGAAGAGGGGGCCTGGAGATTGCTGTACCAGGCCTGGCTTCATTCCTTGCATTCCTGCAGGCCCTAGACTCCTAGTGGCTCTAGGTGGGGGAGGGTGGACAACAGGAGAAGGGCCTCTGGATCCTGCCCCTGCCCCTTCTCCCTCCTCCCACCTCATCAGCCTGCCTCATTTGGCACCCTCCCCCCCCTTCAGGCTCTGAGGCCTGGCTCTGCAAGCCACCCCTCTTGCAGTCAGAGCTGCATGCAGAACCACATGGGGTAGAGTGTGGGCACAGGGCCCAAGCTCAGGCCATCTGAATCCTAGTGTCTGGCCGTGGGGCCTGGCCATGGGGAGCATAAAGCTTCTTTGAGCAAGTGAGAAGAGAGCCACTGGCTGGAAGGAATGATAGCAAAAGTATCAGCTTTCTGACATTCCTGGTGCTTTTTTAGGCTTTTCACATGGAGTGATTAAGTCATAGCATACTCTAGGGAAGCAAGACTTATCCCCTAAGTTAGAGGTAAGGTAGCTAAGACCCATAGCTTGAATTTATAAAGTCTTCCCACCTCAGCCTCCTGGCTTGCTGGGACTACAGGTGTATGTATTTGTTTCCCTCCGCACCTGGAGAAAGCTTTACAGGCTTCTGCATTTGGAGACAGGATCCAGCTGAAGCTGGCTGAGAGGAGATAGCTTCTGCAGGCCCAGGATATGCTGCTAATGGGAAAGATGCTGATGTCACCAGGCTGGCCTTCCTTGCTGTTTCTGACACCTGGAGTCTGGGGGAGCTGGAGGGATGAGCACACAGGGCTGGTAGTTGTTGGGGCCAGTTTTGCAACCCAACAGGGAGGACCCCACACCTCTTTTGGGTCCCAGAATCAGGTCATCCACTCTTGGTTATCATTTCTGTCTTGTGTGGGGTCAGACTGCCTGCTGGCCCATACTTTAATTCCAGCAAAGGCTTGTGCTGAAGATGTGAATATTGCATTGCAAGAGCCTTTATGATGTTATGGGGATAAGGGGAGTGATAGCTAGTGTTCCTGTGCATCTCAGCTCACTGAGGACTGAGAGTTGAGGGTTGCGCTTGCCTTCTCTCAGGCCTTCTCTGGGGAAGGCTGGGGTCCAGCTCCCACATAGCTTCCTCCCTGATCTCAGGCAAAGGCTGAGCCTCAGATGTCCCTGAGTTCCTACGTCTGGAGCAGGAGGGTAATGACTCTCGCTGTGGGCCAGGTTTGCTGGAAGATTAGGTGAGTCAGCGTGTGCATGCAGCTCAGAACAGGCTGCTGTCATCACATCATTATGGTCCCTATTACTGTTAGTACCATTACAGTTATTAGGGAGGCGGGGTGCAGGCAGCTTGGATTTGGTAGTTAGGATTCACAGTGTGAGTGATCCAGCATTCCTTACTGCATGATTAAGGTCATATCTCCTTTTACAAACTTTTTTTTTTTTTTTTTTTTTTTGCACAGTACTATAGGTTGATTTTAAGATAAGATTTTGCTAAGTTGCCAAGTTGGCCTTGAATTTGCAATCCTCTTGTCTCAGCTTCCTTAGTAGCTGGTTTACACATGTGCACTACTGTACCCAGCTTATAAAATGTTGAACACCTTTGTTCATGGCAATATTCACACAGACTCAAAATCCTGGTCTCCTTTCCACCCCAGGTCCTTGTCTCCAGCTTCACAGGTCCCTGTCACAACCAGGATTTGTCATCTGTTCCCCAGCCCCCACTTCCTCGATTACTTAAAACAAGTATGTTATAAGGGCCAGGGATATAGCTCAGTGGTACAGAGCCTGCTGGCAAGTGCACAGTCCTGAGTTCGATTCCCAGTACCAAAAAAAAAAAAAAAAGCCATATCATATGCTTTAGCTAGGAATATTTCAGATTTGTCTATAAACAGGAATTCCTAATGTCCTCATATTTCATGCTTGTTTTACAATCCTTTATCTTTCTGTTTGATAAGGGTTCAGATTAGGTGTGCACTTGACACGTGGTTGAAAGGCCTTTTAGAGATCTTCCATCTCTATCACATTTCTGGGGTTTATTCATGGAGGAGCTGGGCCCTTTGTGTGGGACAGTTTCCCACAGTCTGGATCCTGCATCTTCATCCCTGTGATGTCATTTCCTAAGTTCTTCTGTCCCCTTTGCAAAGGCTGGGAGTTAAGCCCAGAGGCTCCATATGATATGAGCTCAATTTGTTCAGAGAAAAACACTTTCAAAGGAGATGCTGCACAGGAGCATTAGGGTTTACTTAATAATTGTATGACTATCAAGTTATTTGAAAAAAAATTAAAAAGTTAAAGTTTTAAGATAATCTGTGTATGATGGTACACATCTATAACCCCAGCAGTTCAGGAGGCCATGGCAGAAGGATTATAAATTCAAGGCCAACCTGGACAACTTGGAGAGACTCTGTCTCAGAATAAGAATTTTTGCAAAGTGCTAAGCGTGTAACAGCTCAGTTGGAGAGCACTAGCCTAGCATGCACAAGGCCCTAGGTTCCATTCCCAGTAGTGCAGATAAATAAACAAATGTGAGTAGATTGAAACAATAACAAAAACCTTCATTGTCACTCCCAGGAAGACCAGTACCGGGATACAGGAGAAGTAGAGCAGGAGGGCCTGAAGGACCAACGCCTGGAACCACCCTGGGGTCTGAGTGTGGCAGCCCCGACCTCCTGTAGATGAGTCGCTTTGGGTCCCTGCTTTGCAAGAGCTATAGTCCCGGGTGAAGAGCTGCCATCCACGTGGCCTCAAGGTCAGCTTTTAGGGAAGAACAAGTTTCTGCCCTGCCCCACCCCTGGCCAGCTGTGCCACTGGGCAGCAGTCCCAGTCTCTCCGCTTCCTCCTCCTCTATAGCAGGTTGGTGACCGCATGTCCCTTGGAGGACTGTAGTGAGGACTGTTGTGCTTAGGGAGTGGCTGTTATTCTTCTGGGCTTAGGGGCAGATCCCTTTGACCTCAGCCATCCCCCTTCCTCCCTCTTGGCCTTTCGACTGTCTGCTGTCTACCCCTAAGCCTTCTCAGTGGCTGTTGCCTGTCCCCTGAATGCTCGCCCTTTGCTGTGTCTGGTCTCTGCTTGGCACCCCTTCAGGAACCTTCTTAGCTTTGCCCTCTGATAGAGTACCTGTCACTCTGTGTCCCCTCCCTGTTTATTGTCTTGTGTGTGGTCTTACCCACTAGAATGTCAGCTCCAGGCAGACAGGGCCTCTGTCTTGCTGTCACATTCCCACTGTCTGGAACGGTGCCTGTCACCCAGTAAGTACATGATAAAGAGGTTTTGATATGTGGTTGAGAGAACAGTCTGGCTTAATGAGTGGACTTTGATCAGTGTCAGACCTCAGACTTGCATAGGCTCATGGTTCTGATAAACACTGTGGGCCTGCATGGGCACCTGCCCTTTGGAGCCTCTTTGTCCCTTCTGCAAAATGGATCCTTAACAGCACCTTCCTGGGGCTCTTGTTTTGCTCTAGGCACCTGCACATAACACTGTGTAACCAGGCTCACTGCTGTGCTGCATTGTCTAGCATGGGGCACAGATGCGCCAGTCGGGGCTGTCTCCACCATGGGAACACTTCTATCCTGTGTGGCCAGCTGTGATACTCTGGGTTGGGCCAGGGCAGGGACATGTTGGACTGCTGCTTTGAAAGCTAGGAAGGCTTCCTGGGTGTGTGATAGGAGCAGGACAGGGTGCCCAGTATGCAGAAAGGTCTGGGTGTTGTGGCCACAGCCTGAGGGTTCGAGGGCTGGCTGTGTTCAGGCTTTTGTCTTCCTTGCAGGAAACAGGCCAAGAGTTGCAAGGGGCCAAGGTGACTGCTGTGATTGTGGGAGCAGTTACGGTCTTGAGGAGGGAGGGGACAGAAACTAAGAAGGAGAGACAGAGACTGTTGGCAGGCATGTGCAGACACGGAGAGCTCCCGGGGGTGGAGCTCACACTCTGGTTCTCTTGCATGGTAGTGTAAGACCTGACAAGTATGGAAAGTGCAGAAACCTCTGTGCTCAGTTGTTTGTTTTTTTATTTTAAAGAGGAAAAAAGAAAGAAAATTTCAAAACAAGATAATAGGAGGGTAACAATGGTTAATTTGTTATGTGTTGTCTTTAAATTACTCAGAGAACAAGATACTGGAATTTAGTTGTCTAAATAATATTAGCACAAGCCTTTCTTTTTAATAAACTAAGAGAAATTAGTATCATATATATGTGTGTGTGTGTGTAACTACCATATATATACATATATGTATGTATGTGTATGTGTGTGTGTATATATATATATATATATGTATATATTGCTTGTTCCCTTCCCTTTTTCCATTCACTCATCCCAGTTTCTCATACTCATAAGAAATAAACCAGACACATGTGTGTAAACATCGTATTGTCTCCAAGTGTGAGAAGCTGAAAGAGTAAGTAAGATCCAAAGATCCAAAATGTAAATACATACAGTAGATATTGTAAAATGGGAAGAAAACTCCATGGTCAGTTTTGTGAATAATTATCAAGCAAATTCCCCTGAAGTTGCCCCTCAGAGCAAGAGGACAGGCATTAGAAGTCCCTCCTTGAGCTCTTTGCAGTATTGTCAAATATATTCAGTACTCTCTTCCTCATCGCATTGTTTTTGGTGAATTTTCAGATACCCTAAGGGAACATAGAATCACTAGCTGGAAGCTTCTTGCCCCTGGTGTCAAGCTAAGAGATAAAGCCAGCCTGTGTGGTTACAGTCCCCAGGGACTGTCTGAGATGCCTAAGCCTCCCTGGTCCCTGCCTACTCCCTGAGTAGCCGTAGCATCATTGTTCAAAAACTATATGCAAAAGGTACAGGGTGGGTAGCATTGGGCTGCAGCTTATTCTCAGTATTTTGATCTTGAGATTTCCTTGGGTGGTTAAAGCAAGCGCTGTGCCAAGAAGAATGCTCCACAGCAGAGGTGAGAGGTGCCTCTCAGCCCACTGAAAGTAGCTGAGCAGAAGGGTGGAGGTGGGCTGTTGCTGCCTACAGACAGCATGCAGGCTGCAGGTGGGCGGATGGGATTCAGATGGGCCCCAAGTGCCTATACAGCATATAGGGTTTTGGTGGCACCCATGTCCGTGTGGAGGAGGGAATGGGTTGGGAGCTAGGGGCAGCAGTGTCGTCATTTCTTCCCCAGGCACACGCTGTTTTATGAGGATACCCTCTGGGTGGAGATTGCTGTCAAAGGCTCCAGATCAGCTGGCTAGGCTTCTGCCACCTGGCTCTGCTCCCTGCTAGTATGAGGGTAGGTACAGATTATCAGGTTGAGTGAGCTCGGACATGTAGCAACTTCTACCCCGCTTCTGTTGACCTCTGTTTCTCCCCATTGGAAACTGATGGTTTAGGGTTATTTCATTCATGTAAAGTACTCGTAAGAGCTGGCATGTAAACCTGTCAGTGTCAGCTGTCATTAGTATTGCTATTATTACCATTCATTAATTCAGTGGCTATTCAGTGTGTATCTCCTGTGAAACCAACCCTGGCTTCACCCACCCTAGCAAACTGGTGGTGACCTGTCAAGCCCTGCTCTCACGGAACTTGTGGAAGGCAGACACTGCAATAACAGCTGTGTTGGGGGAAGCCCAGAAGAATGTAGGATGGGAGGGCCTGGCTTCAGGCTAGAAAATCAGGGAATGCTTCCCTGAGGAGGCAACATGGGCTAAAGAATTACTTTCTGAAAAAAAATAATAATAATAATAAAATAAAATAATTAGTTTCTGGAAGGATGTTCCAAGGAGAGTGAACATGTTCAAAATCTAATGTGGCTGGGGAGATAACTCAACAACTTAAGCACCTGCTTGGCAAGGGTAAGGTCCTGAGTTTGAGCCTCAGTAACAAAAAAAAAAAAAAAGGGCACTTTCAAAGGCTAATGCGGGGAAGGATCTGGTATCGTTAATAATTTTCCTTTGTCTTTTGTTTTTTGAGACAGGGTCTTGCTATGTATGTAGTTCAGGCTGGCTTTGAACTCATGTTGTTCAGGCTGGCCTTGAACTTGAGGGAGTCCTATCTCAGCCTCCCGAGTGTCAGATGACAGGTGTGTGTCACCATGCCCAGCTTTTAAATTATTAATATCTTACATGTTTTAAGATAGTTACAGATACATATGCAGTTGTGTGTGTAAGAGCTATCTGGTGCACCCTTTACCCAATTTCCCTTAGTGTAACATCATCCAAAACTGTCTCCAAGGTCAGAGCAGGATGTGGGCCTCCTTGCAGTGGAGACACAACATACCATCATCCCCCACCCCAATATCGCCTAACCTTCCCCCAGGTTTGTACTTCTGTTGTTTCAACATTTGTGCAAATGGAATCATACCATATGCAGCCTTTCGGAATCAGCTGTGCTCATGCAGTGTGAGTCTCTGGAGACGCAAGCAAATCGCTGTGTGTATCAGGAGTTCACTCCTCTTTCTGGCTGGGTGGTGCTCCAAAGTGTGTTTAATCATCCACCCAGTGAAGGACATCTGCTTGTTTCTAGCTTTTTGGCTATTATGAAAAAAGCTGCTACAAACATTTACACACAGCTTTTTGTGTGGAACATAAATTTTGTTTCTCTGGGACGAATACTCAGAAGTGCAATTGCTGGGCAGGATGGTGGTTGCATGTTTTAAGAAAGTCTCCAGACTGTTTTCCAGAGTGGCTGTACCACTTCAAATTCCCACCAGCGATGTGTGAGCGATCCTGTTTCTCTGCAGCCTCATCAGCATTTGGTATTGCCACTGTTTTTTATTTTAACTCTTCTAATAAGTATGTGGTGATATCTTCTTGTGGCTTTTATGTGCATCTCTTTAAAGGCTAATGATATTGAACACCCGGTCATGTGCTTATCTGCCATCTGTGTATCTTGGTGGAATGTCTCATGTCTTCTGTTCATTTTCTTATTGGATTATTTGGCTTAGTAGTGTTGAGTTTTGAGAGTGCCATGCCTACCGTAGATGCTGGTCCTTGAGGGACTTTCACTGAGATTTT
>NDGN011459130.1:0-19256 GCA_002564285.1 Tympanoctomys barrerae | reverse complement strand
TCTCGGTACCGGGGATTGAACTCATGCCCTTGTGCTTGTCAAGGAAGAGCTTATTCCACTGAGCAATATCCCCAGCTCCATAATGCCTTCTTACAAAAATTAAAACTACTATTTTATTACAATCTCCCCTATTTTCGACTACTCCAGTCTCACATTAATTATTTTGAGAGGACTGGTATATCCAATTAAATTAACATGAGACAGACTTTTCAGAACAAATGAAAAAGGCCAATGAAGTCATGGAAGAGGTGTTCTACATCTCTGGCCCTTAGAGAAATGCAAATATAAATAAAACTGAGAATCTTATTTCAGAAAAAGTGGCCACTGTGAATAAATCAATTAACAAATGCTGCTGAGTCTGTGAGGAAAAGGTACCTTTTACATTGGTGAATGAAATGTAAACTAGTACGTTCTGCATGGAGATTCCCCCAAAAGGTAAAGCTCGAAATTCCAGAGGACCAATCTATTTCCATTGTATGTATCTTCCTAAAAGATTTACAGACAAACTATAGGAATGATCTCCGAAGGTAGATAATCATACCAATAATTTCTATTAGTTTATTGAAAGGAATAGTTAGTGCATATATTGCTTGATGAATTTTGCTTGCTTATACCTTGTAATTTCAGCAACTAATTTGAAAATGACAGTATACAATATAATAACCGCTGTTAATTTCCTATATCTTGTTTTGAAATTCTGTATCTTTGCATTCTCTTCAATTAAAGAAATAAAAAAGACTTAAAGACATCATATTACAGTAATACATACACTCCCATGTTTATACAAGGACAATTCAATGTATAAGAGAAAAGTATTGGAAGTGGCTTGTGTGTCTATGAACACACGAATGGATAAAGAAAATTTGGCATTTATATACAGTGCAGTACTACTCTACCCTAAAGAAGGATAAACTGAGCCATGTGTAGATGTGTGCATTTTGAGACCATAATGATAAGTGGAATGAATCAGGACAATGTTTCAATATTGCATGGTTTTTCTTTTCTTTTTCTTTTTTGTATTGTAGGAAGGGTCTAGAGGGTGTTCAGGGCCTCACTACTAGATTGGACTCATAGTGATCTGCCTGTTTACAGCCTCCCAAGAGCTAGGATTGCAAGCCCACCACTATGCCCAGTCTCAATTGCAGTTTCAGCATGCCCTGGGGGGGGTGTACTACAGGCCTGAGAATCAAACCTCCTGCCTCTGTGCCTGCTTGCAAGCTCTTTAATTCACTGAGCTATTTGGCCAACCCTTGCATGCTTTTTCTTACACAAAAACCCAAGATATACATAAGCAAAAAAATTTTAAAAAATAGATAATAAGGAGAAGATTCTTTTGCAAATTGGAAGGTTACTAACAGATGAGGCAAAGCAAGGGAAGTGAAGGAGAATAAAGTAGACCTGGGGTCGGGGAGATGGCTCAATGGAATAAGTGCTTTCCTGGCAAGTGCAGGAACCTGAGTTCAATCCCTGGTTCAGCCAAAAAAAAAGGACCTGCGATCAGTTATGTATAGCTATGAACTCCCCATGAAAAGCAAAGTAATGTGTATTGTATACATTTACTAATAAAAAATAAAAATGGAAAAGAGGAATATAAGTTCATCTTAGGCAACTTTTCATTTTAATGTTAATGAAGGGTTTTTTCCACATTAAAGTTATGGGAGACAGCCACTAAATATTTTGTGTTATTGTTCTGGAAATTTATATTTCATCTTTTTTGTTTATGTGAATGAATCAGTCAGTAGTGTTTCAAGTATATGTTATACTTGTAGGTTACAAATACATGATTCTTCAAGAACTTGTGTCTTATAATAGCTTCACAATCATGTATTTCTTTTTTCATTTAATTAAAATTGGGGATGGTATTTTTAGTACTCTACTCAATGTGCCAATAGTCTGCATATATTATGTATATGAGATCAAACAAAATGTACCTCTATAATTTTTGTTAACTGAAGAAACTAATGTGCTCTTTAGTCTTTGAAAGTCTTTAAAGCAACACTTGCTGTTAAACTTTGTACACATTGTTCCTGTCTTCCAGAATGGAATTTTACTAGTTGTTTCCATGAAAAAACTAGATAAATCCAATTGACCACAAAACAAAAAATAATGGCATTAAAATAATATAAATATAACTGATTTATATCATAAATCAATTTATATATTTGACAGTGAAATTGAGTACTGTCTTTGAAACATTCTATGTTTTTAATTTCAAAGCTTCTATGCTGCATTCTTATTCTCTAATTTAATATGAGGAAAAATATATAAATTTATAGAGACCAGATTTAGTTTTTGAGATGAAGAAATGATTAAAAAACACAGGCACAGTCAATTTCTCAAACCAGGGTTCTGAATTCCTTTATAATCAGAAAGCTACAAATCATCTAACAGTCCCTGCCCTGTTTTATCCTTCAGCCATGCACATTTTTGGGTACCTCATTTTTTTGTCTTTTTATTTTCTGTTAAGTAATTTCCTCTTCTGTTCAATTTGCAAGACAGAATACACCTCTTGTAGCACACTTTTCCTGTTGTAGTATGTTATGCTGGCAAAAGTAAACATTTATTCTAATCTCAAGAGTGAGGTCTACTGGACCTATTAATATAGTCCTGCTCTTAAGACAACAAACTGCAATGGTGTGTGTGTGTGTGTGTGTGTGTGTGTGTGTGTTGGGGTAAGACAGAACATCAAATAGAATTAACAAAGTTGAAGAAAATCCATTCCCGTTGGATCTCAGTGTGTTCATTTCATAGCGTGTATTGATCAACTTTCCCAGTGCTGGGACGAAATACCGGACACCTGCAACTTAACAAAGAGATGCTTAATTTGGCCATCAGTTTCACAGGATTCCATTCACGGATGTTTGACTCCTGGCAGAGACATCACGTTGGTTGACAGAGTAGAACAAAGCTTTTTTAGTTCATGGAGGACAGGTGACAGATTGAAGAAGGAAAATGCCAGAGCTAAGCACCAGACACAGTGCCCACAGCCACACTTTCATGACACCTAAGCATACCCAAAAATGGGTTCTAGGAGTCACTTGAGTGGTTTCCAAGTCAGTGAAGATGTCAGACAAGATTAACCTTCACACATCCTTGAAATGTAATAAAGTTCTGTTATGTTAATACAAAAGAAAAATAAATACATTACAACTACTCAAATTTTTATTTTTTCTTTAAGAATAATTGACCTATAATAAAATATAATGATTTGAAGTGTTTGTTGTGATGAGTTTTGACAGCAAGGTATAGCCAAGCACCCAAAATCTAAACAAAGATATGCAACTTTTTCACCACCTAAAAGGAGTTTTGGTTCCGTTCATTCCAGGCATTTTTTTCCTCAATCAGAATAACTCACACTCCTGATAGTAACACTATAGGCCCTGTGTTTTTACATTTCACATAAATGGAAACCTCCTGCATATGCCTCCATTTTTCGTTTTTCTTGTTCAATATATTATTTTTTATTCAATATATTGTTTTTGAGAGTCATTTCAATTGTTCTCTTTATGAAATGTTGATTTATTTCTCTCGCTGAGTAGTACTTCACATTATCAAGTTTGTATGATCTGTTGATCTACGTATTGTTTTTGAACATTTGGGTTGTTGCCATGATTTGTCTATCAAGAGAAAAGCTCCCATGAATTTGTGTATACTGTTCTTTTTGTAGATATAAGATTTCATTAAGTTGAGAAAATTAATTAAAATTTTCAAAGAGAAGTTGAAAAAGTGTCTGAAGAGTTGGGAGACATTTTTACATGTGTGAAAAATCAGTGACTTTCATTGTTTTCTTTGTACTGTAATATTCTAAAAGTAGAGGATCATGTTATAGTGCATCTAACTTATGTACTTGTTTTAAAATAGGTAGCTTTACTGCAAGTTGTAAGATTTATAGACAAGTAAATTGAGAAATGGAAATAATTAAAATAGTGTCAGTATATTGTATACCATATTGAGAGGAACTCCATGCTTTCTTCATTGAGTTTAGGGAGAAACAATGATTGATGCATACAAAGTGTGTTACAGAAGATTTTGCAAAGCGTAGATATCTTTTTAGAAAAAAGAAATATGGCATTTTAATAATTAAAGATACTTCACACACACATAATACACTCTATATTGAATTACGAAAAACATACAACCTTAAAGAATATATTTTATGGGACTCCCACTATCATTATATATATGCAATTTCCAAAGATATTTCTATCGTAATTTAGTGTCCATAAACAAAGATCCTACCTTCCTTTTTCATATTAAAAAAAGAAAGCTACCGGGAAATTACTCTGGGAACTGCATAAATAAAATTTGAAAGCTAGGAAAGTACTGAACCATGATTCAGTAAACTTAAAGCATTTTTTTCCTCTCATAGCAACAACTTGGACAAAGTGTTATTTAAGAAAGTGACTTTGGTCTATGTGACTGTCCTTTCAAAACGCTCTAGTAATACAGCCCTAGCAGCAGGGCTTTTGCCACTAACTGTAACTACAGCACAGAACTCTAAAAAGTGCAATTGTTCTGTGAGAGGCCTCTGTGGGAAGCAGAAATGAACAATGTGTTGAAATGTAAATTTCCTTTTGATTCTTACAAATTCTGCTCTATAGGGATTTCACTTTTCAAAGGAATCTTCTATATTTACTACTCCACTTGTTAAATTGTAACTCCCTGGGCCAAGATTTGTCAGATGATGAGCACTCTCTCCACAGGGCTCATTTGGCCACTACCACCTTTGTTGCCTGGCATCTCTTTCAACCTAACACTGAAAGAGTGTTCAGAAGGGAGTGTGGAAGAAACCGTATAGGGACAACTTTTATTATAATATTCCTCATGTGTTTCGATCTTAAAAAATGAATAATGAGCACATTTTTGAAGACACATACACACTAAGAAATCATCCCCTACATGCTTCTTTTCTCTACCTGAAAACTTTAGTCCCAAGGTTGTATAAAGATAACATATCCTTGGGAGAGAATTTTGAACTTCAAAATAATTTAAAACGCTAATTTTTGGCAAAGGATAAATAGCTCTATAGCATAAACACTTGCCAGGAAAGTGCAAGGTTCTGAGTTCAATCCTTCATGGAGAGAAAAAAAAAAAAAAAACTTTCTGATGGACAGACGCAGGGGATTTTCAACCTTCAGACTGAAACTCCTATCTTACAGTATATCCAATTGATTTGCTTCAATCAGATTCACTTTTCATATGTAGGGCTATAAGGAAAATTGTATAATTATATATATGAAAGGAATTGCGGATATTAAATTATTTACACAAACTTGCATAAGTATTTCTGTTAATCTGAGCAACAGATTGGTGAAAAAAATGGATAATATAATAACCATTGTTAACTATTCATGTTTTGAAAATCAATAACATGTATATTGTTGTAAGTAACCCTGTTTCTGTCTTTTATTCCTACGTGTTCTTTCTTCAGTTTTTACACCCCAAAATAAAATAAAGTTTAAAAAAAAAGTAAAGACAATAAAATAGAAAAAGTGAAGGTTTACTGAAAGCAAGCACTAGTAATTATTTGTCCAATCTTGAATAACAATTTTTGTTAGTCTGAGCAACAGATATGATGATAAAGTTAGATAACACAATAACAACCATTGTTGATTAGCTATTCTCATTTTGAAAATCTGTAACACATGTACTCCTATATGTTGTCCTCTTTCTGCCTTTTTTTCTACCATATGTTTTCCTTCTCAAAAAAATATATATCCTAAACTACTATATTGAACATACACTCATTGAATATGGGGGGTCTGGCATGGGAAAGTATAGTGAGTGTAAAGCAACCAATCATTTTAATATTCCATTGTAAAACTTCAAACTAGAAGGGAAAAATACATGTTTCAAATTGTTATTTATATCTGTTTTCCAGTTTTGAGTGTAGTTTATACAGTCTACTAGTTGCAGAGCTATCATTCATTTTTATTTATTTATTTTTATTTATATATTTTTATGCAGAATCAGGGATGAACTCAGGCCTTTTGCTTGCCAGGCAAGCGCTTATTCTATTGAGCTATCTCCCCAACCCCTATTCATTTTTTATTATAATGAAAATTCTAAATTTTTGTCTATAATTGGTGTCTGCTGCACAAGTAAAAAATTATGAATTGTTCTGATAAGATATAATCTGAATTAAAAGATAAAGGTATCATATTTTCCACTATGCTATAAGTAGAATATAAGACATGATTGCAGACACATCAGAGTAGAGAGGAATGACATTGGCTTGAATAAGTTGGTAGTTTTGGGGCTCATTAGGGTTAATTAGGTGTTGGAGCCCATGAGATAGCTCAGAGGACTCTTGCTTAGGCAAGTGTAGGGATCACAGTTCGCTCCCTGGCACTACACGCCGCACCTGTCCTGCCCCTCAGACTCTAAGCCTGCCAGAGTCCAGGCATTATGGGACACACCTATGATCCCAGTGCCAAGGAGGCTGAAAACAGGAGGATCACTATGAATTCAAGCTGCATAGTGAGACCCTCCAACAATTAAATACATTAAAAAAGGATTACTTAGGTTTTGTATATATTTTGAAGGAAAATTTGACTAAACATCTAAAATAATAAACATTGCATGTGGCAGCATTGCAGATACCAACAGATAAAATTCTATGATGTCTATACTAGACCATAGAACAAAGAACCTATAGGTATGATAGCTGTAGGATGGGAGTGTGCAAAACAGAAAAGAAACAAGAATATCTCAACAGATGATGGTTAAATCAGTTGATATAATAACTTGAAAATTTGTATTTTTTTTGGATTTACAATTTTGGTTTGGGAAATTGAACCTAGTATCTCATGCTATGCCGGTGTTATAACACTGAGCTACAGCCCCAGATTACGTATTTTGCAAATGAAAATGGCCTCAAGAGATAAACACTAGGGGAAGAAAGGACAATAAAAATACTTAAAATGAATTATATGCATGTGCCAACTCTTTAAGATGAATATAATTGAACGTGCACTGATAAAAACTTTTAAAAAATAATGAACGTCATGACCTTAAATTAACATTTACTAAAACATTGCTCTGCTGATGTAGGGCTTAGGTAATGCAAACACAACTCAAGTCTGTGGGTTACAATGTGTGAGTTGTTAAGGAATGCATTCTGAACCCAGCATCTTGTCCTGAAGACCTGAAGTAACAAGCTGCAAGTTCACCAAGAAAATAACAAGCAAAGAAAGAATAAAAGCTGCAGTCAAAATGCAAAGCAGTATAAATTTTTTGCATACTTGCATAAATTCTTTACCCAGGTAATTAAAATTTGTGAGACTCTATTTTTAATAAAAAGAGCATTACTCAAGGTTTATATATTTATTATTCTAAAGTAATTCTCTTCTTTACTATACAGCTGTTGGGAAATAAGCTAAATAAAAATTATATTGTATGAAATCCCCAGAAGACTGAGAAACTCTTGGGCTATATTCTGATCTCTATCATTTGGCAATGCTTAATTAATAAATATTTTCATATTTTTCAAGAAGTGGATTCTCAACACATGCACACATTCATACCTAAGCCTGAATTCATGCATACAAGCTCAGGCACACTGAGATGCTCCAAAGAATTCCATATCTGAAAATAGAGTTCCTATAAATTAGAAAAGTAGAATACATTATCCAGTTTTCAGAAATAAAAATATCAACAAAGACTTGGAAATTGATATTTCTTCAAAGTATAGAGAATAATTTTCATCATCTGTTAGGAGAGCAGTTAAATCCTCAGTTTTTCCTCTTCAATATGTTCTTGCTACTAAAACCTTCTTTAAGCCTGAGTGATTTTAAAGGACTCTTTAGCTCACATTTATCTGGTTGGTATTTCAGGATGAAACACATGATTTTAACAGAGGGCTTTCTCAAAACTGTTGTCTTGTCTGAGATATGGGCTAGGTGGCTTTGCTTCTCCGAATAGACTATTTCCTGAGAGCTTTTATCTTCTTCATGTGTCTTTTTTGTTGTTGTTGTTGTTGTTGTCTTAGTAAGCCACCATAGGCTTATTATCATGATACAAGCAAGGCTTTTGTGGAACAAATGCAAGACTAGAAACAGAAGAAGCAAAAGCATTTTGAGATGTAAGTTTCAAAATTAGCACACCAAATTATTGTCCAAATTAAATTTTGGTATAAACCAGGGTAAGAGTCAAATTTAGCAGAGATACATACTATGGATATAGAATGTCTAAATTTTGAAACCATTATACAACTGACCTAACAAGATTTCTAATGCAAATCAGATTCTGGATACGAGATTTAATTTTGTTTTTGTTAGTCAAAGTTCCCTAGAGAAATATAACCAATGGGATGCATAGATAACTCTAATCTTCATAGAAGATTTATTAAGTTGGCTTATACAATCAGAAGGTGAATAGTCCTCTGATTGCCATGCGCAGGCTGAAGACCTAGGATAAACAATAGTGAGTCAATTAAATAAGACAGGGTCCTGAGAAATTAGAGGGCTATGTGATGCACTCTCTGCCCTTTAAGCCCTATACAATGGAAGTGCAAGATCGTGATTAAAGGTTGAATAGTCTGTCGTCTGAGGCTCACTCTTGATGGCGAAGCAAATAAGAGTCACAGATGGTGATGCTCTCATTCAGGCTGCCTCTTCTTCCACTCTGCAACCTGAGCCACATGTTCTTGGGCAATGTCCTCAGCGCTGGACTCAGAATTCTGCTTTGCCACTCTTTCAGGCATCGCTTGCTTGAGAAAAGGCATGTTGAAAAAGAAGACCAATCCTCAGAAATTTTGTTATGTTTTCTGTTGTTGGATTAAATGCTACATTTTAGCTGCATGCTATATTACTAAAATCAAGCACTTTCAATTGGACAAAGCTGAGTCTTCAATCTCTGCTTAGACTTAACTTGGACATAGTTATTTATCATAGAGATCAATTTATTGTCTATAAATTTAGGAGAATTAAAACATTTTTCCAGGATGTATAACTGTTAAGGTTGATGTCTTAAGTATACCTACCTTATTGTATTTAGGTACTAAGTAGTTTAAATTTTTCTACTGTGAGTCTAACTTTAACTCTTTATGGTGAAGTAGTATTTTAAGACTATCACATTACATAGTTTAATAAGCAAAATTTAGGGAGGGAAATCTATGTAGTATTAGGTCATGGAAATCTTTAGACTTTTACTTTGTAAGAATCTTCAAGATATCTATTTCTTCAAATTCATGCTATTTTATTTTAATGAGTAAAAACAAAACCAAAACCAAAAATAAAGACAGAAACAGTAATATATAACAGCACATCTTGGTACAGAATTTGAAAACAAGAATATGAAATTAACAATAGTTGTAATATTAAGTATTTTTATTGTCAAATCTGTTGCTCAGATTAACAGACATAAGTATGAAAGATTGGACAACTAACAATGAAAAGAGGCCAGTCAAATAGCTCAGTGGATTAAAGTGCCTACAAGCAGGCTCAGGAGCTGGGGGTTTGATTCCCGGGCCTCTGGCGCCAGCTGCGTCCCCTGAAGCATCCTGAGACAGCAGTTGAGACTGGGCATGGGAGGGGGCGCAACTGTAATCCTAGCTCTTGGGAGGCTGTAAACAGGCAGATCATTATGAGTCCAATCAAGTAGTGATACCCTGAAGACCCTGTAGACCCATCCTTAAAATACAGAAAAAAGAAAAAGTAGGACTAGAAACCCATTTAAACAATGTCTATTGGATTTAGTTCTTATGCTCTTTCTTTTTTTTAACACTAGATGATTATTATATATTTTCTATAGGGTCAGTGCAAATTAGATCTTTAATTAATAAAGCATATTATTTTAATATAGAATTCCAAGTTATTAGAAGATCCAAATAACATAAATATTATTTCTTATTTAAAAATTATTCATTTAATATTTATGTGACAAGTTCCTATACATGTTGTCCTCATCTTCATTATTACTAAAAATATTATCCACTGATCTTTTACTCTGAAAGCATCAACAATTGCAATATTCCTTTAAAGGTAAAATCATAGTGAAAATTAGAAAGGAAAAATAAAAGAGACATAACAATTTTATTTATTCATTTATTTATTTATTTATTTATTTATTTATTTGTATTTTAGGGAAGGAACTTCAGGGTGTTCAGGGTCTCACTACTAGATCAGACTTGTAGAGATCTGCCTGTTTACAGCCTCCCAAGAGCTGGGATTACAAGCGTGTGCTACCAAGCCCAGTCTCAATTGCAGTCTCAGTGCTCCCTGGGGGTGGGGCAGACACAGCAGACCCAGGAATCAAATTCTTGACCTCTGTGCTGCTTGCAGGCACTTAAATCCTCTGAGCTATTTGGCTGGTGCTCATTTTGTTTTATTTTGTTTTTATTTTTATAATTGTTGGACTCAGCACTCTTCTGGCCGTTATGTGTGGTCATTTCTTTCTGCGTTCTATGACTAAGGCTAAAGCACAGACACCTTGTAGGCCTTCCTCATTTGATACTGAAGTTATTGAATACAATGAAAGAAAACACTATGGTCTTTAAATCTATGTTCCGCATGCAACCAATGCTACTTCGACATTGACACCATTTATAAAATATACACAAAATCAAATTATGTAGTTTTACACAGAATAATTTTGATATTACTTGTTTAGAATCATTAATTGCTTAAAATTCTGGTATTAGTTTTTTTAGAATGATTCCCTCATTGTTTAAATAATCAAATATTTCTACATAACATTTTTAGGATAATGTGCATAATCACGAGTACTCATGCCTTTGGATAATTTCAAGGTAGGCAGCCAAAGTTCATGTGTATGTTAACCTTTTTTGTCAACAAAAAATTAGTAGGACATAATCATAACCATATCTGTTATGTTATGAATCTATGTATCTTGTGTATCTACTTCTGTGCCATGACAAGAAACTGTAGTTGGAAGTGACAGAGAATAGGTGCTTACAACCCTAAAATATTTACCATATGCCACTAGCCTTAATTTGTATACATGCTTAATGTGATGGTTAATTAACTTGGTCAAGGTACAGGTGGCCAAATAGCTGGTAAACCATAGTTTTCCAGTTTGTCTGTCAAGGTGATTCTGTGTAATACTATATAAGCATTTGGATTAATTATAAATTAATTAGATTATTTTACTCTCACTAATGAGGGTGGGCATTATTCAAATTATTGCGGGTTTGAACAGAGCAAAAAGGCAGAAAAGGACAATTGTAATATCTTTACTTGAACTAGGACACTATTTTATTCAGTCCTTGGACATCCATGCTCCTGGGTATGGGACTCAGATCAATAGTTCCATCATTAGCTCCCTACTTCTTCACTCTTTGAGTTTGGACTGGAACTGTACCATTAGCTTTGTTGGGCTTCCACTCTGTAAGATCATAGATTTTGATGTTTTTTGAATCGAGGGTCAATAATTCATGATAAAGCTTTTACTACATATCTGTATATAACTTTTTTGTTCTGTGGAGCCCTAATTAAATTTACATGGCAACAGCGTGTGTGTGTGTGTGTGTGTGTGTGTGTGTGTGTGTGTGTGAATTTTACTCCCCTCTCAAGAAAGCGATTTATAATTTTAAAATACTGGTTTTGGCTGTTGGGCCGAGGTAGGGAGTGGAGGGTAGGACCCAGGGAGAAATCTATTACAAAAGGCTACAAACATGGTGACATAATTATTTTCAAAGTTCAGGGAACAGAGATTATTTGGAGTAGCGTTTCATAGGCTTGTACCTGCTAAAATGCTTCTACATGTTCCCTGAGATTCCCAAGGTGCAAATTAGATTTTAAAACCTTTCTTCTACCCTTGGATCTCTTCTAGAATGTTTCATTTCAAAATTAGTCAAAGAGATCTGAGTTTGTAGTGATGAGTTTCAAACTTGAATGTGATTTTTCTTTATTTTCTTAGCTGTCTTACTTGGTTGGGTTAGAATAGTCTTTTCATATTTGAAATGAAAGTCTCACCATTGCACTCTTAAAATACAAGTTCTATGATCTTAGATCCCAGTGTTACAGTTTTTTTATAGTATCTTATTTTTAGTATAGCAACTTAATCTGAGGCTAATTCTCTTTAAAATTTATTTTGGACTTCCTTTGAAAGGTCACACATGAACTCATTCCAGGATACTGTCAAAATGATAAAATAATCCTGCTTCATAGGGATAGGGGGTTGGTGATGCTTACACTGTAAGCTGTTTATTATTTTCTTCCTACAGGTGCTGGATTTATCTTGGTAGTACTCTCCCAAGTTCTGACTCTTAAATGCTACTGATAAACTTTCATCAAGGGATTCTAATAGAAGTATCCCCAAAATGTCCATTATGACTTCATTTCTACCTCTCGTCCTCTGAGGAAGATTACCATTGTGATTGCTCTAAGATTTTCCTAATTTACAGGTTGTATGGTGAAACATAAAAGGTAAAATTGAAGTAGCATTCATTTTGTGTTTCAGGGTTTATTTCAGATGCCAGACACAATCACAAATTGCACACAGTGTTGCAGAAATCCTTCCTTCTCAGGGTTGTGAGACTGCTGCTGGCCCCTTAGCTCTCCTAATTCTCATGTAATTTCCTACTTCAATTTCTTAGTCCTAAAAGAGTCTATACCTGGATTGACCCGATATGGTTTTGCAGGAGATGGGTTGTACCTACCTGTTTGAAGTGATGACACACACGTAGCCAGGGCTCGTACTCTGCACTGCACTCAGGTACTCCCCCAAAGTTTGCTGCCTGTGTCCACATAGGCATAGGATGACTCCGTGATCTGTGCTGTACCTTAAGCTGGAGCTGTGAGGAGAAGGAAGGAGGCTTCTGTGTGCAGGCAAGCGATCCGCAGTACAACACTTCACTGGGTACCTCACCCCTGTTTGTGCACCTGTTTACATCTGTACATTGTCTTGAATAACAGTTCCTTGTTTTCCTGGAGGTGGCCAATTCATGTTACTCTGCCCATTGTTTTGATAGTAGATGTAGGTTTTTTTTTTTTTTGAGGTTAATTTTCTTAACAAACAATTATTTGTTCACAACTTTTGCATTCTCTCTTAAAGCCATTTTCCCTTTGTTGCAAGATCATTAGGCCAGGTATTTCCCAAGTCACTACATTATGCTTCCTTTAAGATAAACAATTCTGTGTGTAAATTATTCTTCTTTTCTTGTATTTTACACTGAGCAGTATTGGAAACCAGGCCATTTCTTTAAAAATTTACTTGGAAATTTCTTTCTCTAAATGTCCAATTTAATCAATTGCAATTTTTGCTTTTCCCAAAACAGAGTAAGAGGAAGAAAATCAGGCCAAGAACTTTTCCACTTTATAAAGATGTTGGCTTTTTTACTTTGCTTTCCAAAAGTGTTCCCAATTTTCACCTGAGAATTCATCAGAATGGCCATTTCTATCCATACTTCTATCAACATTCCATTCAAAAATACTTAGGTATTTTTAAAGATTGAGAGGCTTTCTCTGAAACTCTTCTGTTATTTCTGTGCTTTCAAGAGAAGGAACCCTCACGGGTAATTCATATCAATGAATGGTTTCTGTAGGTTTTTGAACGTCAAATTCTTATACTTTCTACCAATTACCTACTTTTTAAATTACTTCCCTATTCTTAGATATTTGCTAGAACAAGACCATTCCTTCTTGTCAGCCTTTTCCAAGTGATAATAGTTTTTATTAGAGACAAATTAATTTTTTTCCTTTTCTGTTTATGTGATTTAATTATAATTAAACTACTTTTTATCAGAGTAAAAGCTCAAAAATTTGAAGCTAGGCTCCCACTGATTACAGTATTCCATTCTGCTTTTAATTTAGCTTTCACTTTAACCCAATGAAATTGAAGCTCCTCATATGGTTAGGTTACGTGGTTGGAAAGAATTACAGCACAATCGATTATTTTGATTTGTTTGTTTTCTTGAAGCAGAAAGAATATGAGCAGAGTGTTTTCTCACTTGATAAAGCAGGGTACAGTTACGACTCTAATGGTAACAGAATCACTGAATCTAATTGGCCTCTGAATCACTTTTTCTGGAATAAGTCTCCCTCTGTACTCAGTACAATTTCAAGTTTTCCCTTCCCAATTTTTATGGTTTGGATTATCTCTAAAGAAATTTTGTCTTATTTTTCCACATTTTAAAAGATTTTTTCTTGTTATGGCTAAGCAAGTTCAGAGCTTTTCAAATATATCACAAAGCCTAATTACTAGAGCCTACAAATATTACAGAGTAAAAAAAAATGATTTTAAATACTTGGCATCCTAAACTTTGAGACAGTACACCACTGATTCTATCAATTTGCTGCAAAATCTGTAGTCATCTTTATAGGTATCAAAGGAATGCAAGCATATGACATTAAAATATCTCTGCTTAAATCAGATCCGATATAAAAAAGTAGTACAATGTGAAAAATCTTTTCACAGTTCATCAAAGGAGACGAGGCACAGATAAGCAATTAAATTTAAAAACATTTTGGTTAATCATATTGAAAGAGTCGGGGGGAGGGAGAGAGGCTATTTACACCTCTGAACTCTTTAGGTACATAACAGAACTTTGAAACATTTGTACACACTGTTGTGAGAAATCCTCTTATTCTGACAGGAAATTCTATCCATATCTGATTTTTTAATGGTGTGGCTAATAAAGCCTGGATCAGTCGCATGCTAATTTCACTGTATCAGTAAGATAGTTTGATGATATGCTGCTGCTACTGTTGTGTCATTTTAGATTTCAATCTTCCATGCTTTTTCTGTCTCATTTTTATTCCCTAATACTTAAATTATACCCCTGACTTGCTTCAAAATTTGTAGCTTTTCAAATCACTAAAAGTTCAAAAGACAGCAGCGTTTACTTACCTCTCAGACTCTCCACGCACCATTCTTGTTTTCTCTGCGTGTGTGTCAAACACACTTCACATTCTGCTGCACAAGTATCGACTGGAATACATTTGCATGGGATAAGGGATCAAAATTCAGTAACACTTCATTTCATTAAAGTATATGAACAAAATATTTTCTGATAATTGTTAAAAAGTTTTCTTGAACACCAATCCTATTTTCATGGAAAAACGTGAATGGATATCTAACATTCTTAATCAGTGAATTCTTTGTAAAGTCCTTGTCAAATTACATATTACAATGAATGGTAAATACACATTAAAATTGTTCTTGTGTACTTTGGGGAAAAATAAAATTTCAAGTCATTTGTGCACCCTTGGGAAATATGGGCTGTGCATTTTATTTTTTCAATAATTATTTCCTAGAAAAATTAATATCTGTTTATGAGTAGTACTACTTTTATCTTTTGGATATTATTTTTGAAGTGTGGCATGTTATCTTCCTATTTCTTGAACATTTCAAATATTCCCCTGAGGACCATGCGATCCTGGCTCCCTTTGGTTAAACTTTCTTGCACAAGCCTGTCCTTCCAGCACTTCCTTGGCTATGCAAATGTTTTCTTAAAAGGAAGGATTTCTGCAAACACCTTGTCTGAACTGCTTTTCATTGTGCTCTATTTTAGCCTTGCTTTTCATGGTACATCAACGTGGGTATAGTATGCCTGCTTCTTAGTTTTCTTATCAAATTATATACATTAGCAGATGGTAGCACGTTGTACGTCTCAGAGCTGAGCCTGCGGGCCACTGGAAGAAATCTTTGTTTATATCCACTTGGTGAGATGCATGGCAAGGTGTGTACCATCTGCAAAACTGCAAAATTGGGATTTATAATCATATTACGCACCACGTGACACTTTTGAATATGTGTCACTGGGTGTCACGATGGGTAAAATACACCCACATTATAGTTCCATAGTGTAAATATGCACTTTACCATTGTGGAAGCCTGGTAGGGGTCTCAGTAGCTGTGTCCCGGGGAAGCGGGGCCCCACCTGCACATGCACCCACTTGGCAGAAGTGCAAGGTACGCACAGGAGCTTCAAAGCAGCAGCACGCAACTATGACCCACGAAATGCTCATAGCTAAATTTCTTTGCATTTAGGATTATTTTAAATATTTTCCTTTAGATTTTTTCTTGTAGAATTAGCCCAAATTAGTACAATGCCAGAGGAAAAATCAGATTTCCCACTTTGGAACGAGGTCAGAAGTGAGTGGCTTCTGTATAGAGGATGATGATTTTGATGTTGACTATTTGAGCCAAAGTTTCTGAGACCCTGCAATGGGGCACAAACCACCAGTACAGACACAGGAAATGAAGACATCTTTGATTCGAATGAAGAAGAAAACAGCAATGCTGTGTGTATATGTGACTACTGGAAATGCAACAAAATGTTCACCCCTGCCTAAATGATCTAATGTTAGAAGCAGATCTGAAAATAAAACTGTGTTGCTGATTGGAGTGATATCAACATCAAATCACAGTTCTGGCATTCCTTCAAAGAGATGGACATACTGGTGATGCCAACAGTACACCATAGGACCAGCCAGATAGCTCAGCAGATTAAAGAACCTGCTTAGGCAGACACAAAGACTGGGGTTCAATTCTTAGTGTGCCTTGCCAGCCCCACCCCTGGAGCACATGGAGACAGCAATTGAGACTGGGCGTGGTGGAGCGCACCTGTAATCCCAATGCTTGGGAGGCTGAAGACAGGAGAATCACTACAAGTCCAGTCTGTGTACTGAGACCCTGGAGACCCTGTAGTAATTGCATAACAAAAGAAAGAAACAGTACACCATGACTGCGAGATTGACAGAGAAAACTTACCAAAAATGAAGTCAGCATTCTAAATTTTTACAACAAAACCAAAGGCAGAGTAGAAGTTGTAGATGAGTTATACACCAAATGAAAGTAATGTCATTTGAAAAGCAAAGAATTGGCCATTGATTGTCCTTTACTATTACCTGAATGTGTGTGGCATATATAGTTTTTACAGTTTACAGAGAAAATAACAAGTGCAACATATCACTGAGAAATTTTCTCAGAGGATTGAGGTTGAAACCTATAAAAGGTCACTTACAAAAGTGGAAAATCAACATGTTTCAGTCTAAAGAACTATGCAAAAAATTCTGGAACAGACTGATGAACTGACAAGTAAAGAGGAAGTTACAACATCACACAAGCCTACGATGACAACAGGAAAACCAAAAAAATGTTAACTGTGCCCTAAAAAAAGGACAATGAAACAAAATCACATGTGTATCAGTGTAAGTGGTACTTGTGGGATATGCACAAGTCATGCTTGAGGACAGTCTTGGGTGTGGCATTGAAGCCAAGATTATCTCTGTGGTTGACTTCTGTTTGTATTTTTATTGTAATTTGTATAAGCACTTATTTCTGATGTTATTTTGCAGATTTTGGAAGCAAGTGAACAGCTGATGTGAAAAGGCTGATGATTACTTTAAGCACTCATTGCATATTTGATACTTTACTTATTGATATCTTATTTTCTTGCTAAGCACATTTTGTACCATATAGTAAGAAGCTCCTGAGAAAAAGAAGACAGCTGTGGTGAAAGCAGTGGTCTGTCTTAGATGAAGGGAAACCTAAGCACATCTTCTGTCAGTGTAAGTGGGACCCGGGGAGGGAAGGCGCTGCTGTCGTATGTGAAGACGCCCTTGGCTGTGACTGTTGAAGCACAGGTTATTTTTGTTCTAGAATCTCATTGGTCTTTGATTACAGTCCATATAGGAATTTATTTATGTTGTTATCTTTTTAGGTTTTGTAAACAAACACCTAATGTTGAAAATGATATTTATTCTAGACACAGCATATATTAAGAATTTTACTTTCTTGACTTTTGTTCCTGTTAATTTCCTATTGTATGCTATAAAAAGAAACTCATGACAAAATAAGTGGACCCACTATGTGTATGTGTGACGACCAGAAATGCACACAATGGTTGCCCCTGCCTAAATGCTCCAATGTTAGAAGTAGATCTGAAAATATAATTCCGTTGTTGACAGGAGTGTCACCAACATTGGATCACAGTTCTGGCATTCTGTCAAAGAGGTGGACATACTGCTGACATCGTCAGTGCACCATAGGGATGGCCAGATAGCTCAGTGGATTAAAGAGCCTGCCTAGGCAGGCACAACTATGTCTTACAAAACTGAAAGTTTAAAGCCAGGCATGGGGGTGCATGCCTCTAATCCCAGCACTTGGGAGGCTGAGGCAATAGGATCTCTGTGTGTTTGAGACTAACCTGAGGTGCATAGTGACTTTAATGCCAGCTGGAACTACATAGCAAGACTCTGTCTCTAAAACAAAACAAAATAAAAATAAAAATAAAAAGACAGGAAAGCAAAACACACCAGTGCATGCAGTACATATATTGCATGTGGGTTTTTCTGCGTGAAGACTGCCATGGGTGCAATAATTGCAGTAAAGATTACTTTGATGTAGAAGTCTCTTGGGTGGGAGAGATGGCTCAGTAGCATAAGCACCTGCCTGACAAGCGCACAGTCCTGAGTTCAATCCTAGGTCTGCCAAAAAACAAAAAAGGATTCCATTAGCGTTTCTTTTTAGTGCATGTAGTAAATGCATTTCTAGTATTATTTTTTAGACTTTGTAAATTTAAAAATAGTTGATGTTGAATATTGTGATGCCTATTTCCAAACATTAAATATTAAAATTTCAATATCATATTTTTTGATATTTTTTCTGTTAAATATATGTTTAACATAATAGAACCTATAACATTAAAATTAATAATTCATCAACAGAAATACTTGTGATGCTATAAAAATACAAATATAAATGTTACAAATATTAAAAATACAAAATATTTTTGAATATGGTATTTTAAACTCATCATGATATCCTGATTACTGAAAAAAACATATATCTTGGTATTTTCTTTTTTAAAAATAATTTTATTGGGAAACAAATAGCAATGATTTGTACATTATATGTTGTTGTCTTCTTGGTGGTTATTTGTAGTACAAGATGCAGACATGATAACCACAAGCACGATTAGTACAAATCTTTCTAATCATTGAATTAAGAGAAAGTAGCTTTATATCTATCCTAGCTATTTTGAATATGCAGATACAAAATGACGCGTATTTGTATCCCCCTTTTTTTCTTGTTTAGTTTTGTCAGAGATGGGTACTCCATTATCATTTAAATATTGTAGGTGTGTGAATTCAGAAAAATATTCCAATATAGTCCAGTAGTCCCTAATAGGATATCTGGGTATTTTCATTGTAATTCATATAGGAACTTATTTCTGTTGTAAAGAAACGCTTGATACTCAAAAAAAATATATTTTTTTTTTTTGCATTTTTAGGGAAGGGTCTACAGGGTGTTCAGGGTCTCACTACTAGATCAGACTCGTAGTGATC
>NDGN011459122.1:0-11418 GCA_002564285.1 Tympanoctomys barrerae | reverse complement strand
CATCATCTTAAGTATATTTACTTTTGATTTCTGTTATCCAATATTTTAAAAAATGTATCCATAATAATAAAGTGAGCTAAGAGGTTAGTTAGAAAAATATGTGGAATTTTATATCTCTCTTAATTTAGTAGTATTTATTGTAACTTTTGTAAATATTTTATAATTTTCATATGTACACATAAACATGCATAATTTTCATTGCATAAATGTGTGATGTATCAAATTTTGACTTTCATACTATACCTTTCCCTATAACCTAGATTAACAATCTGAAATACATCAGCTTAAGTTTTTCTCCATAATAATGTAATTCTTTACACATGCACATTTTTTGCACATTTTGCTTTTCTCATCCAATAGTACTTTATGAAATTATAAACGCTACATTTGAATCCTGGCCCAGCTATTTATAAATTGTGTGTCTCTGGGGAGGTTAAGTAACCCTTTTGGCATAAGTTTTCCCACCTAAACACAAGGACAGTTGCTACTTTCTTCCAGGACTATTGTGAGAACAGGATGACCTCATCTACACATGAAGCTATAAACATGGAATCTGGCAAATAGTAGCTTCTAAGCTACTATTGTCACCCAATCTTATGCCCAGACAAGGAAAGCAGTATCTTTCCTTGCCCTTTTGGCAGTGATGGGCTTTGGTCCAGTGTTGTGTAACTAAGCCAGGGTTTGTACACTGAATGAGGGAACTTGGGGTACCCTAGGTCATATTTGGTTCAGAGCAACATTTCTGGAGTCCCATGACCTGACAGGGATCTGTGTTTTGTGGCTTTGTGGCTATGTCACCTTTGGAGGTTTGTTTAGCCTGTCTGTGCTTCAGTGGCTACCTCTTTAAGGTGGAAACAATAGCGGTACCTGCCCATTATTCTTGTTCGGGTGTAAATGAGGTATTGTACACGAACCCTTAGAACAGTGCCTGGTACACAGAAAATACTCAGTAGGTACCAGGCGGAGTGCAAGGGCATGGGATTTGAGATTCTTTGGCCTAGTTCTGCCATTTGCTATCTCTTGGCCTCTGATTAAGTTCTTATGAGGCTTCTAGATCCCAGTGTTGATCTGAGAAATGCGGAATACCCACTTTTAAGCAGCGACTGGAGAACAGAATGAGGTAACTCAAGAATGGAGGTGACGGTGGGCCGTACGCCGTCAGTGCAGCCAACCCAGCTTCCCTTGCTTGCATTACACCTGCAGACTGAACAGCTTTGACTCCCCTCAGACGCTGATTAGCCTTTATGAGTTATCTTGATTCTAAACATGGTCCAGCCAATGAATTTTCAGAATACAGGTTTGTATGAATCTGGGCATTCCTGGTCTAAACTGTCCGTACTCTTAGGGTGGGCCTGAAAAATATCAGAGAGTCCTGGAGCAGTCTCCGTTTTCAGCTATCTACTCCACCTTGTCCCCTTGTTTTGTTTCTTAACTATGTGCGGGTGCATGTCTTATTTAATCACGTCGCTCTCTAGGCACACTTCCACTTCTGGTCAGGCACGCTGGGCAGGACGATTGCGAAATGCGTCTGCAGCTGGAGGACTTGCGGAGCGATGGAAATGTGGCAACGCAGCTCACCCTTGAGCTTTCTGGCTCCTGCCAGGGTTTTGCAATTCTCCAAAGATATCTCAATTTCCTCCTCCAATCTTGGCATGAAAGCTCTGCCACTTCCTCCAAAGCACAGAAAAAACAAAACATGCAGTTTTTGAAGCAGTCGTCTCTTTCAAAGCAAACACAAAATTCTCTTAAGAAAGCTGCCAAATGCCACGTATCATATTAGACAACCAGTCCGTCTCTTTTTGCTGATATTATTGCTTCTGTTGGCAAAAAGAAAAGAAAAAGAATTCACTACGATTGCTCTTTGAAAGAGTAGAAAAATCTGTTAAAAAAAAGAATACAAAAGTTCCTTGTTCCTCATATTGCCTGCAAGCCCACGAAGTCAGTTTATAGGCCCCCAAAGGAACAACAACAAAAAAGCCTTTGCACAGCCCTGGGCTTTGGGTATTAAGCATGATTCAGCAGTGCCCTCTAGTGGTGATACTTGAAAACTGCAGAGGGTTCTGAGGGGGTGAAATCCTAGGACTTCAGAGTAAAAAACTTTTACACATAATTTTTAAAATACATAATAATATGAGCTACTTTGCTCTCACATTATTTATGTTTAGTTACATAGAAATAATTTCTATTTTTCTCATTGTCTTTTTTTGATTCCGTTTTTGAAGCAATCCTGGTGAACAAACAACTGTATTTCTATGCCTGAGTAGCAGGAGTCACTGGAGCGTACCACCCAGCGTCTACTTCTGCTGGTCTCTACTTAAGTGGGACAACTCCAGGAGGTGGGGACCCTCCCACCCTTTTATTAGTCACTTACTAGTCCAATTATTTAAGTACACGATGACCAAAAATTGCAAACATTTTCTTAATTTTTATAATATAACAGGAAATATGAAAATGACAATTTTGTCAAATTTATTCAATACAAGAACTAACTGGTTGAAATGACATCAGGATAGCTGCCCAAGGGATGCTTGGGATAAATTGTGCTGGAGTGAGCACTGATGAACCGGATTCTGTGTTGAACCACACCCAGTTCCATTTAGATATCACTTCCTATGCTATAGAGGCCAAGAATTTGTATTAGCAGAAGGGATCAGCCCCAGCTAACAACAAATAGGTCAAATGTTCCTTTTCTCCATCAGCTCTCCTGAGAAGATGAGTTACCTCATATTCTGTATATGAATACCTAGGTTTCCTATAATTAGAACTTAACCAATGTTGTACTTGGTACCAAACTTCCCTCCTCTGTTTTCCTGAAAAGGCATATCAGCGTCATTGTCATCAATTTGTGTAGAAAAATTGGTAGCCTGAATGGCTGCCGCTGAACATGTCAGAGCACTGATTTCTTTCAAAATTGATGAACATTGATAATATGTACTTATGTAGTTGAGCTACTGGCGAATTTTGTGCATAATAGAAAATAGTGAGTCAAGTATATTTCCGCTTCTGCCATAGGCCATACTGATTCTCCCTTGAAAAAACAGACAAATCTAAATTGAGAGACACTGTGCAACATACAAATCAATACTCCTCCAACGTTTCAAGGACAGTTGTAGATTGGTGGCAACCAAAAGAATGAGATAGCTGAAAACCTTTTAGAATCATACATTGGGTTCTGGGGAGAAAAACACAATAGTGAAAAAACTGGTGAAATTCAGGCTCAGGAGATAGCTCATCAGACTAAGTGCTTGCTTAGGCAAAATCAGGGGCCAGAGTTCGATCCCTGGCACTGCAGCAGTTCGGGCAATGGAGTCTGGGTGTGGTGGCACATACCTGTAATCCAGCATTAGAGAGGCTGAGAACAAGAGGAGCACTATGAATCCGAGCTGTGTAATGAGACCCTGCAAACTAAAATGAAAACAAAACAAAGCAAAACAACAGCAACAACAACAAAGAAAGCTGGTGAAATTTGATTGTGGTTTGTAGTTTAGTTATTTGTATCATATCAATTTTAATTTTTTAGTTTTCATTATTATATCATGATTTTCAAAATGTTAACTTGAGGGAAAAGTCATGGAAGAGTAATTTGGTACTTTTACTATAAAAGTAATTCAAAATAATGTAAAAATTAAAAAGAAACAAATTAATTGAATTTTGATTGTATTTAGTAGTGCCAAAGTATTATTTCAACATATAATCAGCATAAAGATTAATGAATGGTTTAAAAATTCTCATGCTGTCTCAAAAATTCTGGTGTGTACTTTCCACTGGGCACTTTGGTTTAGAGTAGCCATGTTCCAGGGCCCAGTGGCCACACAGGTCCTGGGGCTGCCGTATTGGACAGCAGAGGTTGGGTGTCCTCCAGGGACCCAGCGACTTGCTGGCAGTACTTCTCTGGGTCTGGTTCTCAGTCAGCTCTGATACTGGGCCTTGCTTCTTAGTATCCTTAAAGGTGACTGTTTTCTTGGGGGAGTGCTCAGGTTAACTAAGTTCTGGTTATACTGGTGGTCTGTCTAGGGAAAAAAAACTAACATGTAGAAGATGACCCTTTCAAGGGAATGAACTGTTCATAGTCCTAGCGCTGTCTAGAATGTGGAACATAACAGTTTTAAGGGATATAATCAAAAATGACTTCTGACGATTCTTAGACATTATATTAAAGAATGTTACTCACAAGGTGGGAATACTTTTTTCCATTTTGGTTCTTTTTTATTGGAGTATATTGAGTATATTGAGGAGTAAGAGGAATTTAATGTCCTTATATTTTTAAGGCCTCCATAATACTAAGTAACACCCTGCTATGCCCCCAATATCTGGCTAGAATTTAATACACTCTAATACACAGATTGCATTGCATAGCTCAGGCTGGCCTCGAACTTGTGGTGATTCTTCTGCCTCAGCCTCTCGGGAGCTTGGATTATAGGTGTGCACCACCAAGCCTGGTTGATTTTATCTTTAACATCACCTTTTATTCACAGTAAATATTACTGACTTTTCATTACTGACATGACATTTCTTTATGTTTTAAAGGAAAATATGAATATAATGCAAAAATGCAAATATAAAACTAATCATAACCTGAACGCAGCGCCTTAGAAGGCTCGGCCACCCTGATGGAGGGTAATCATAACCCAGTGATGCGGAAAAATAGCAAAAACAGAAATATAGACATCAGAAACCAAACAAATATCCTTCAGGGGGTACAAGAATGTTTCAAATATGGAGAGATCGGCTCTCCATTTCAGACATGCCTCCTGTCAGAGGGCTCTGAGGAAAGAGCACCCGGCAGAGCAGAGCTCTCAGTGAGCCAGCCTCACTCAGAGCCTGTCCTTCGCAGGCTGCTTTCTCCTCACAGACTTCTCTCCCCTCTCACTCCAGCCCCTGTCTAGGCTCTATTTCTTCTTTCATCTCTCACTTTCTTTTTGCAGTACAGCGGCCTTAACTCAGGGTCTTCACACTAAGTTATATCCAGAGGCCTTTTAATTTTTAAAATTTGAGACAGGCTCTCGCTAAGTGGCTAAGCGTCCCAGCTGAGCTTGGGCTTGATCGCCTCCTGCCTGGCCTTCCAGAGCGCTGGGATTAGGCCTGCACCACCGCCACGGGTTCATCTCCCGCCTTTGGGACCAGGCTCTGGCTACTGGCAGCCACCAAGTACTGGGGGCTTCTGAAGCAGGGCGACCGCCACCTGACCAAGCAGAGGGCTGCGCCTGACACCCGCGCTTTCGGCTGACGCCTTCCTCAGGACTTCGCCTTGTGGACATTCTGGATCCCATTAAGATTATGTCATCAATTTCTGGGTTCAAATGCTTCCGGGCAAGCGGAGGGGACAATGACCCCAAAAGCGAAAGCTGCTCATGACATTTTTACACTTCACTTCCTTGGAACAGAAAGGTGCGTGCTGTTGTACCTGTTTCATGTGCTGAGGAGACAGCAAAGTGAAACTAAAAATCTGACCCAAGTAAAGTAGCTTATGTCCTTGAATGATTGCCATTATTGGCATAAATTCTGGGGATCTCTAGGCAAAATTCTGCCGACACGAAATGAAATCTATTCAACACAGCAATTTGTAAACTATTTTGGGAAAAGTAATCACTAATTTCTTCTCCTCTTCCACCGTCATTCTGGATGGAATGGGATGGAAAGGGAAGATGTTAAAGGAGCTTTTCCTTTTATGAGCTAATGCAAGAAAACTGTTCAACTTCAGACCTAAAACTAATGACAAGTTCTGTAGTTAGCTTTAATCACACTTTTCTTTTTTCTCACATCCCACATGAGCTGTCTTCTTTCTATATTCAGCTTTTGCAGCACACCTAATACAAAATAGGTTTAAGTGTTTACTAAATCTTACAGGTACGGCAAAAAAAAAAATTAAAGTGTTTTTTTTTTTAAAGTAAACAACCTTCATTGTCAAAGCAAAACCACCATAAAAACTTGTGACACAAAACCTCACCACCACCGCCCAGCTCAGAGACCTGAGCACCAGTCTAGCTCCAGTGGTTGGCCAGCCAGCCACAGAGGCTACCAGCCACAGGGGCAGTTCAGTGGCTGTGTGAATGGCTCAGTGTAGGAGGCAAGGCTGAGAGACGTGTGAAGAGACAAGGGGCTCGGAGGTGAGTAGTTCTCTGCTACCTACTTTGACAGTGGCAGCTACACTTACTAAATAAATAAAATATATTTGATAGTAGAGATGTCACTTGTCCTCACCTATTCAGTTCCCTCCACAGACCAATGAAACTGTGGTCCTCCCTCACCCGGAGACCTGAAGCGAGTCGGGGCAAGCTTGGTCTCCAGCCCGGAAGGTGTGGCTCTGGGGGCTGCTCCTCACCTCCTTGCTGGTGGTGCACACAGCGCCTCTCAGAATGAAGCACGCGGCAGCCACAGTGGTAGATAAGCCAGCGTCTGTGACAAGAATCCAGTCTTCTGTTTTGAAATCAAGTTGTATTCCACTGGAAAGATTCCTAGGCACCAAGTATAATAAAAATCATGCTTGAGACCACAGCACAACTTCTAATTTTATGTCACTGAGGGGAAAACTCACTTGTATACATAAACTATGATTAAGAAAATAATCAATGATCTCCGCACCTCCATAAGTCAAGTAAAAATGAAAAACCCTAGAAACTGCCAGGCGACGGTGTGAACGAAACGGCTCCACTAATGCAGCTCTGGTTGCTTCTGATGTTCCCTTTCTGATGCTGTGATTTCTACAACCAGCAATTTGGTTTCGATTTTCTTTGAGTTTGTAATTTAATCATTCCCAAACCTACTTGGTGCTTCTACATTCATACTAAGGCATGGGTTCAAATGAACAAATTTCAGGAGACAATGTTGATTTTTGATAATTTTTAATCATTGCAATAGACACATGGTGTTCAGGCAGTATTTATTCCTATGGGGAGAAAAATTAAATGCCATTTCCTATGGCTTTTTCTTTGTTTTGCTCGCCATTGCTGGTCAGACTTTCCCTATTTACTTAGGGGAGCGACCAGCAACAATGAAAACGATTAATGCTGGGCAAGGGAATTGTGCAAATTAAGCTGCTTGTGTGTGGTTCAAGAGAGCCAGGGATCTTTGAATAACCTTGGTGGGCGTGACCTTTCAAATGCATTGATCTTCTCCTACCTTATTCATTATTTTATCTCTCATTCTGTCCACATCAGCTGAATTTATCACGGAGCTTTCATGTCTCCTGACCTAGTTATCCTTGTGTAGTGCTGTTGTGTGAGAAGAGAGGACACACTGAGGCCTAGCATGATCACTGGGAAAAAAAGATAATGCACTTTAGGAGAATGTGTGAGAAACACCTGAAGACTTTGTCCTTCCAGGAAGTTCAAGTGTTCTCCTTCCTCCCTCCCTCCTTTCTTTCCTTCTCTCCTTCTTCCCTCCATTCCTTTTCTTTCCTTCCTTTTCTTCCATCCATCCTCTCTCTTCCTCATTCCTTCCCTCCCACTCTCCTTCTTCCCTCCCTCCCTTTCTCCCTCTCTCCCTCTCTCCCTTCTTTTCCCTTCCTTCTTTGTGAGATTGTGAGACATCATCCCACCGTGTTGGTCAGACTGACCTTAGATTGGGATCAAATGATCCCCCTGCCTCAGCTTCCTGAATAGTTGAGCCTATAGGCACACATGACCATACCTGGCCAGAGCTTACTTCTTTATTCTTGAAGTTGTTTCAAGCTTTTTCATGGTTTTAGTTGTTTTTTGTTGTTGCATTTATTTCTGGATCACAAATTTGTTCTGCTATATTGATGTTGGGCTATAAGACTCCTTTTTCCAAGTTAATTATCTTTAACTTTTCAGTTATTGAAAAACATGTTTCTGCCATGGACTTGAATTTCTCAAAAACTCTCATTTTACTGAAGTCCTACATTAGTTGGATTTACATCTAGATTTTGTATTCATTTTAGTTGGTTCCAACTGCTCTTAGGCTCAAGCCCCTGCCCCTTGTCCTTTCACCTTTCTGCCCCTCAGTTGTTACAGTCACTCTCAACATGATCCTTTCAGAGAACTCATTTGATGGAATAATTTGCTGGAATACACAAACATGAAATCCAATTGGTATTTTTGGTTGAAAAATATTACATTTATGAATGAATCCAGAGAAAATTAATTTTATGATGTCAGTGGGTCTTCTCGTTCAGAGGCACTCTGTCTTTCTAATTCACTCAGATCCTTTGTTAACGCCATTAGTAAGTTTCATATCTTTCTTGATATGTAGGTATTTATTATTTTCTCTCTTAGTTATCTAAACACTTTCTCCAACATACATAAAGCTATTATCTTATATTTATTTTGTTCTGCTTCCTTACCAAGCTTGCTTTTTTAAAATTAAAGAAAATGTATTAGTACATGCTTATAGTACATGATGATTACATTCATTGTGGGGCTTGTACCCAACACTTCTTAGTCTCTGTTTTATGCCCTTCTGTTTCTCCCCCTCTTACATCTTAGTTTCTTTTCCATTTGGAAAACATTTGTATCTTTTTCCTACTGTTTATACTTTATTTTTTTCTTTAAATTGTTTTTATTTGGGGTTTCTCATATAAGAGAGACCATTTGATAGTTAAACTTGTGTGTCTGATTTATTTTACACAGTACTGTCTGATGGTATACCCATTTTTCCACAAATGACTTAAATTTATCCTTATTTATAGCTGAGAAGTATTTAATTATATAAATATACCATATTTTCTTTATCCATTCATCTGTTGATGGACACATAAGCTATTATGATTTGTGTTTGTAGGAACATAGGTGTGTACATGTTATTGTAATATGATGTCTTTAACTCTTTTTGGAAGATACCTAGATGGGAAATAACTGGGTCAAATTGAAATTCTAGTTTTAGTTTTTTGAGGAATCGCCATACTGATTGCCAGAGTGATTACTAGTTCATATTCCTATCAATAATTTAGAGGAACTCTCATAGTCTCACTGGCATTTGTTATTTAATTTTTTGAGGATAGCTATTCTTTCTAGGGTGAGATGGAATCTCAGTATTGTTTAATTTATTCTGTAAGGTCTAGAAAGGTTGGACATGTCCTCATGTATTTATTGGCTTTGTGTACTTCTTCTGAGACGAGACTATTAATTTCAGTTGCCCATTTTTAATTTGTTATATTTTAAAGCATGTAATTTTTAAAAGTTCTTTATATACTTGAGATGTTCATCCTTGGTCTGAGCATTAGCTGTCAAATCTCTCACTCCCCTATTCTATAGATTGTCTCTTCACTCTGTTTTCTTAATTGTGTGCAGAAGCTTTAAAATTTGTTATAATCTAAGTTGTTGATTTTTGATGTTATTTCTTGTGCAACTGGTCTTCTCTTCTGAAGTCCTTGCCTACATGCACGTTTTCAAGAGTGTTAACTGTTGAGTTTTCCAGCAAGTTAAGTGTTTCTGACTCACGGTTAGTCATTAGAAAACTACTAATAAAAATTACAATGTGATACTACTTTTTATGTAATTTTTAAAAATGACTATAATTTAAAACATGGAAAAGTATTGGGGATGATATGAAGTTATAATCCTCACACATTTNTGATGGTAGTGCAAAATTATGTAGCCACTCTAAGTTCCTCAAAAGGTTGCCTATAAAATTACCAGATAATCCAACAAGTCTTAGACATATCCATTCTACCCACACACAAGAGATAAAACCATATCCATACAGCAATTAGAGATGAATGTTTCTAATAGCATGTATTATAATAGCTAAAATGCAGAAACAAATGTCCTGCAAATGTTGCACTGATAAAATGTGGTCTAATGAATAGTTATTCATAAAAATAAATTGAGGCACTGATCTATGCTATAAAAAAGTTAAGTGTTTCTGTTTTAATATCTAAGTTTTGATCCATTTTGATTTTACTCTAGTAGGTGATGAGAGAGTAAATTTGGTCTTCTGCATGTGTATAGGCATTTTTCCAAGCACTATTCATTACAGAGCCTATCTTTCAGTGTGTTTTTGGCCCTGTTGTCAGAGATCAAGTTGCTGAAAATGCCTCGGGATATTTCTGCAGCCTTCATCCATTCTGTTGCTCTACATGTCTGTTTTTATGCCTTAGTATGCAGCTTTTATCATTGTACTTTTGTAATATAACTTGAAATCCAATGTCGTGATGCTTCCTGCTTTTCTGTCGTTGGCCAGCATTGATTTTTGCTATTCTGGACCTCTTCTAGTTCCATATGAATTCTAGATTTGTTTTTTCTGATGCTAGCTTGGTTTTATTGGCTTTTTTACTTGGTAACTTTTTATTACTTCCTCAATTTCATTACCTTTTATTATTATTCAGAGATTTTGTATTTTCTTGCTTCAGTTTTGGTAATTTAAAACTGATTAGGATTGTATTAAATCTATATATCATTTTTGGTAATATGACTTTTTTTTTCTTTTCTTTTCTTTTTTTCAGTACTAGCGGTTGAACTCAGCACCTTGTGCTTACCAGGCAAGCACTTATTCTACTGAGCTATCTCCCTGGCCCCCAACAATATCGGTTTTGCTTATCCAGAAATAGGGTATTTTTCCACTTTATGATGCCCTACTTCCTTAATTTAATTACCTATTTTTTGATTACTAATGGATTTTTTTTAATCTTCTTGGTTCAGTTTTGGTAATTCATACATATCTAAGAATCTTCACATTTATTTTGGATTCTTCAGTTTATTTAAGTATAGATTTTAAAAGTAGTTACTAATAATCTCTCAGATTTCAGTGGTATTTGTTGTGCTTTTGACTTTTTAAAAATTATGTTGATAGGATTATTTATTTTCTATTTTTGGCAAGTTTGGCTAATGGTTTGTTTATTTTATTTATTATTTCCAAGAACCAGCTTCTCAATTTGTTGTTGATATTTTATATTTTTACGTCTAATTTTCAATAATTTCTGTTCTGATCTTCATAATTGCCTTCCTTATACTACCTTTAGATTTGGACTGTTCTTGTTGTTCTAGGACTTTGAGGTGCATCTTTAGGTTATTTATGTAGGCTTGTTCTGTTTTTCTGATGTGGATTTTCTAATCTATCAGCTTCCCTCTTAGGACTGCTTTACTGTGCTCCATTAGTTCTGGTGTGTTGTACTGACATAATTTGTCTAGGAACTGTTTTTCTTCTCTATGGTTATTTGAGAGTATTTTGTTCAGTCTGCATTTGTTTGCATAATTCCTGTGGTTTCTTTTGTCATTAATTTCTAGTTTCTTTGCACTATGATTTGATAATATGTCTGAGACATATTAGATTCTTTTGTATTTATTTAAGCATGCTGGGGGCTGGGGAGATGGCTCAGTGGAATAAGTGCTTCTCTGGCAATTTCAAGGGCCTGAGTTCAATCCCCAGTTCTGCAAAAAAAAAAAAAATTATTTAAGCATGCTTCTTCTTAAACAAATATGTGGATTATTTTGGAGAAAATTCTATGTGCTGCTAAGAGGA
>NDGN011459120.1:0-16077 GCA_002564285.1 Tympanoctomys barrerae | reverse complement strand
GGACCCCAAAGGATCCCAGCTTCACCACTTCCTGGTCATGAAATCTTGGGCAAATCACTGATTTAGCATCTATTTGCTTATATATAAAAGAAGCTAATCTCTTGCAATAGATTTTTTTATGAAGATTAAATGAAAAATATTCCATTGTAACATGCTTCATAGACAACAACATAAGCCACACTGGGTTCTGTGGAACAACTGTAAAATCCCTTTGCAGCTACAGCCAAGGTACTTTGGGGGTGGGGGAGCCGTCTTCCCAAAGCCTCCTATACAATGACCTTGGGCACGAGCCTCAAGGAGATGTGGCCTTGTGGGCCTCTGTGCCCTCTCCCACATACCAGTGGCTGACTAAATACTGTTGGCACCTACTCATGGCTTAGAAGCCCTCCCAACTCTGTCCTGAGACCCCAGGTACAAACCTTGAGGTGGAGCTGCTCAGCTGCCACGTTGTGCACAAAAAAGGAAAACACCTGGCTCCACACAGGGTCCTTGCTGTGGGGACAGGTCTGAGAAGAAGAGAGTTCAGGTTCATCAGTCTGGCCACCATGTACCAATGGGAACCTTACCTGCACCCAGGGGTCAGACCTACACACTCCAGCCAAGGAACACATGAGGACAGGAGGCAAGGAGGGCTTTGCCAGAAGTTTTACTGGGACCTAAAAAATTGTACTGTGGTGAGAGCTCACTGTGGTAGAGTAGAGGCAACAGGCTGTCTGTGGCTGGACTGGGAGCTTCATGGTGTGGTGGAAAAGAGACGGGCTCTAGAATCATGGTCAAGCTTAAACCCCAACTCTACTGCTTTGCAGGACTGCTCTGGGGCAAGTCATGTAGTGTCTCTGATCCTCAGAGCTCGAATTATAAAACTACTTTGTGAAGTTATTGTGAGGCCTACTAAAATAAGGTGCCTACTAGGTGTTCAGTGTAAATTAATTTCCTTCCCTTTTGCCCATTTCCTTGTCCCAGGCCTATATTCCAAACTTACCTTACTCATGTATGTCGTCTTGCCTACAGATAACTTGACATAGGAAGAAGGGTCTCTGCTACCCTTATTCTGTGAAGCAAAAAACCCCACAGTATTGAAGATGGTGTTATCAGGGTCTGCTAGAGGTGGGGGTCCTACCTCCACCCCCACATCAACCATCAGTGGCACTTGGGATGGCAACTGCCTCCCTTAGAGAAGACTCCCTGGCTTTCTAGGCCATAATTATGCAATTATTGCAGGACTGTATTGACTCCAGGAAGAGGCTCTAAGCTACAAATCAGAAGCCTAGGCCAGAGCCTGGCTTGGCTGGGAGCAGGATCTTTCCCTGGGGCTATGGAAACCAACAGAGTAGAGTCAAATTTCAGCTCCTCATTGTGAGACCCAGGCACATAATTTTCTGGATAATCTGAGTATATAAATTGGCAATAAAAACTGACTATAGTCATCAGGATAATGAATGGGGAGGAGCTTCCAAGCCAGTGCTGGGTCACAGGAGACAATGAAGGGCACCTGCACCCCCTATTATCCCATGGTACTTGGAGGAAATGGGTGCTTTGTCCTTTGAGTTTTGGCCCGTTCATGCTTACCTTGGCAAATCTGGAGAGTTTTTTGGCTCGATATTCACCATTCAAGTAGTCAAAAGGGCTTCTCTGTAGCACAAGAATCAGGGTTAAATCAACACCTTAGAAATTTGAAAATGATATATACTATGTGTGTGACACTCTGAACATGTCACCACTCACCGGCAGGTTGCAGGCATTCTCCAAGAAGACCACAAGGATGGCAGTAGAAAGGCCTCCATGGTCCTGAAAACAGACACAAGCTCTCATTGAGTGGCCCAGCAGCAAGAGAAACAGACTGGTTTAGAGAAGCCTATCATGGCAGGAGGAAGCCAGCCCTCACACTCCAGTCTAGCCACAGTTCTCCCTTATTGAGACCTGAGACCTGTGCTGCAGCTAAGAAAATAACTGAACTTAGTACATTTCCTGTGACCTAGCATGGCAGGCATGGACCCAAGAACTCGTCTTCCTGAAAATGATGGAGATGCTCAGAAGCTGTTGCTGAGGTACCCTGGGGCTGCCCTGGGTGGAGAAAGGGGGGTGAGTGACGCTGTCTAGGAGAGAAGCAAGAAGTGAGGGCTTCATCCCTTTCCCTTCTTCCCCTCGCGCACACTGCACCTGCACACTGCACCCTCTTCTGCTAGGGAGCCCCTGGCGCTCACCTCCATCAGTGCGTCCTGGTCAGTGAGCAGTGAGAGCCACTCCAGCCGCAGGTGCAGCCGTCCGCTAGTTGTGTCATTCAGGACAAACCACTGGGGAAGAGGAGGGAGAGAAAAAGCTGCAGGACACAGACAGGGACATGCTGTAAGGCCTTTTGAGGTCAGTCACTTCTGGGACCTGCCGGACCTACTGGGCTTCAGGGAAAATATGCACCAACCCAGACGGTGCAGCATGGGCTCAGCAGGACTGGCAGAAGTACTATACTTCAGGATGGAAAATGCTGGCTCAACCTGCCCTCCTCTGTGATGTGACTGCCCCCTGCTGGGCGTCCTTACTCCTTGGGCTTGGGGGTGGGGCCAGGAAATCCCTGGAACCATCTGTGTCTCACTCAGGTTGTCCCTGGGGATGGGCATGTGTGCAGTCCAGAAGGGGCCCATCTCATAGGACTGGCTTGGTGGAAGCAACCTGCTAGAGCTGTCTGCAGGAAGGGAGCCACACCAAGAACCCCCAGGGGCATGGGCACCAGGTCTACCTCATCCACCACTCTATTCGTCATGACATCTCCGAGGCAGATCTGCAGGCTAGAAGACACAGGGAGAGATGGTCAGCACAACTCAGAGGCAGCAATCCACAGGTCCTGGAGGCCCACCCTGGACTCTATTTTCAAGTACCTGAGTGGGGCCAGTAAGACTGGATTTTCTATAACCCAAAAAGCCAACAGAAAACCAACTGTAGTTCAGATAAACAATCAGCTGGCCATCTAGTCTGATCCACTGGGCACTGGGCATGGAATCCCCTGAGGCAGATGGCTACCAGGCCCAGACAGGACAAGCACAGGATGCTGCGCACGTGCCTCTGGACTGCTCAGCAGCAGTGCTGCTGCTATTTGGGGTGGGATTATCCTTCATTGTGCAAAACTGCTCGTGCACTGCAGGAATTTGGCTTCCCAGCCCTGTGCCCTCTGAATGCTGTGGCACCACCTCCTGCAGTCACTTTAACAGATGAACTGCCCCATTTGATTCAGAGTGCTAAGTGCAGGAGGCATGTATGTGAGAGGAGGTCACTCCCATATCCCATCCCTCAGACCACCCTGAACCAAAGCCCACCAGCAAGTCCTGACAGCCAGAAGCATGTCACTTCTGTGCAGTTCTGAAAGGTGCTTGAGCTCAGGGCACCAGAACACAAGGCATGGGCCACAAATTAAAATTCTAACCTGCAACACTCTAAAAATTGCAACTTAATTTTCATTAAGGTGAAGATAGGGGCAGGGGAGATAGCTCAGTAGAATAAACGCTTGTCTAATAAGCGCAAGAGCTGGGTTCAATCCCCAGTTCCAAAAAAAAAAAGATGAAGATAAAAGTGATAAGACCTGGTAGCAAACTGTTTCTTCAGCTGTTAGAGTGCATCTCTCCCACGTTTCTTTTTATGTTACATATGCACAAAAACAAGTGCAACAGTACAGGGCGCATAGACTTAGCAGCCCCTGCCCGAGGTGAGAGTGCCGACACCTGCTGTGGTGCTTCTTCTGCGCATGGACACAGGTGACCATGCACACTTGGGAGCCTCTCCTGGAAAAATGAGGACTGCACAGTGCTCCCCACTTACTAATGCACCCCAGGTGGCCTCCCACTAGTACACACAGATGCTACTAGTTTTGAAAGCTGCAGAATTTTCTGTTACTTGGCAATGGCAAGTAACAATCTGCTGGCCCTCTGCAGCTGGCCATGTCTCTGGGGTGGGGAGGAGGTTTGTTTTACTACCATAGATACTACAATAAGCATTTTAAATACTCGTGTTCTTATTCTATAGGATCCTGGAAGTGGGACTTTTTTAGACATGTGACTCTGAGGCTATGCTAGCCAGCCCTACCCCAGCCACTCCAATCTTTCCATATCCTTGAGGGCCAGGCTTCCCTGGGATCGAGCATGTGGCTATCCACGCCAGCCTCTCTCCCTGCTCCAAGAGGTTTCTGGGGGGAAAGTGAAGCACAGATCTCGGGGTCCTCTCTGTACCCCAATGGCCTACATCAGAGATGGGGCACAAGACACGTGTGGGAGGGTTTGTGGTGGGGCGGGATGTCTGGGCACAGTCGCCATGTCAGTCACCAGAAGGCTGCAGGTCATTCAGCATTGCGAGCAAGGTTCCTGTGCCCCACGGCCTAGTGCAGAGCCCCAGCCCAGCCTCACCCCTCCTCACCTGCCCAGAAAGTCATCCCGGTCAGTATCCTCATCATACAGGTCCACTTCCAAGTCTTGACCAGGGACTTCATACACCAAGAACTGGAAAGACAGACAAATGTCTTGGCTTGCAGGTCACAACAGCTGGATCAGACCTTATGACCCAGAGGGAGCCAAATGCCGGCTTGGTACCCTAGCAGGTCTCTAGCTGTCTCAATGCGCTGGAACCCAACCTGTAAGAAGGGAGCAGTGCCTCACCCCTGCAGGCTGCCAGGATTAGAGGCAACGCATGCATACGCCTGGCAGCGGGGGCCCAGGGCATGGTGGCTGGTGCCCACTCTCCCTCAGGCGTAAATCTTAGTGCACTTGCCCTTCACACTCCCTAGCCCCACAGCATGGGACACCAGAACGCAAGGCTTGGGCCAGGAAACAGAGCTGCCTCTGTCACCCTGCATTCACTACCTCCAACCAGATGATAGAGCATGTGGATGACACATGGGTGGAGGGGAGGGTGGATACAGCACGTAGGAGGTGGCCCTGGAACATGGAACTGCAGGGTCTTCTGGGTTCTGCCCTTCACATAGGAAAACCATAGCTGAACTTAAGAACTCCAGATCCTGTGTTTGAGGGGTAAGGCACAACTGCCCGAGGGACTTTGTTCTTTGATCTGAAAGCTTCCAACAAAGATGACTCATGGGGAAAGAAGGTAGGGGCTGCTTATAGGCTGCAAATGGGGGCTGGGGGCAGCAGAGCAGCCCACCTCTGAAGCCAGCTGTAGGGAAGTGGGAACTGCATGGGCCTGCCTGCCTGTCTCCGGGACTCGCTCATTGGCCAATGCTGCCCTGTGATACCCATGTTTCCCAACTGTGCCCAGTGAGCCCCCGAGCGAAGCCTGGAGGGGCAAGGACACACTCACCTCGAACACCTCGTTCCAGGCAGGATTCAGATTCTTGTAGATGGTCCTGCTCCGGAAGTGCTGCAAGCCAATGCTCACCTTGGCGTAGGGGTCTGACTTGCATCCAAGCCCCAGGAAGTGGTCCGTCTGGGGCAGGTCCTCAGCTTCCAGCAAGTGGACCCTGATCACCCCCTGGAAAATGCCCCCACTCAGGGCTCACAGCTGCTTCCCGGGCCACGTCAGCCCTCCAGGCCCCAGGCTCTCGCCACGTCCGAGTGCTCCAGCCCAGCCCCCCTCCATACTGCCACCCCAAGGGCTTACAGTGGTGCCTTGGCTCACGACCTTAATTTGTTCTACAAATTTGGAAAAGATGGGACATGTTTGTGTTTGTGTGGGAACGATGGCCACAGTCACATTTGTTACCTGATGCAGAGTTTACAAACAAAAAACAAAACCTTGCCAAATACTTGTTTGCAAATAAAAGTGTTCATAAACCAGAGTGCTACTGCATTCATTCACCTGCGGCTGTTTGTCCCTCCTGTGCCAACAGCCATGTCACCTGAGAAGTATCCTGCAGGTAGACTGAGTCCTAGCAGCCCCTCCTCTCCAAATCTGTGTGCCATCCCGTGGGCAGTGCTGCCTGCGGGTGCCATCACCCCCCACACACCTTGTGCTGTGCCACACGTCCCCTGTTCACACAGGTGTTTGTTAAAGATAAAATGGCTTTGGTAATTATGACATGGGTGGTGGTATTCGTATTGTTGTTTTGGGGTATTGGGCATGCAGTGTGGGTTAAGGCCAGGGGGCCCTCGTGGGAAGGCTGAGGGCAGATGTGCTCTTCCTGGGCCATCCTGTCCTTCCGGGCCTGGCCCTGCAGGAGTGGGCAGCAGGTCGAGTGTGAGCAGAAGGCCCTGCTCTGCACCTGGTGTGAAAGGCAAAAGTGGGCACGTTCCCTGTCCTGGGACCCAACTGCCAGCCCCGCCAGGCTCTGCCCACAGCCAGGGCACTTTCTGGAGGGAGGCCATGTGGCTGTCCCTGGGGCCTCCAGAGCAGGCTGCAGGACGTGGGGAACACTAGTAGCTGGCACTCACAATGGACCAGTGTGGGTTTAACCAAGAATCCTTCTCGGTAGACCCCATGGTGCTTGCAGCCACCAAGCTGACAGCTAAGAGGACCGAGAGCATTTCAGTATGCCCACCCCCCAGCAGCCTCTCCACACAGGCCCAGGGCTCTGCGGCAGACACGGGGCACTCACACACGGCAGAGGAAAGCGAAGGTGGGTCACGTCCAGACCCTTTTTCACGGGCACGGTCACACGGTTGGGCAGCACCAGGTGGGCAGCGATGAGGTCCTCCAGCAGGCCATCTGACACCTCACTGGGATCAAGATATGACCAGCTGTGCAGAGGTGACACCACTTCCCCCACACCACCTGCATCGTCCGCTCTCAGTGCTGGAACCAAGAGCTCAGCTTCGCAGGGGTCCCACCTGGGGCAACCCTCAGCCCTTCCAGCCTGGGGGGAGGTGAGGGTGGCTGTATGGACTGACAGGCCCTGGCATCCTGCCCCAAGTGGCCGAGCCCTCACCTACACTCCCTGAACCCCTCTGCCCCAGAGCAGATGCTAGGGACTGGGGTGGACTCTCAGCTCCTCCGCCCCTCGCTCTGCAGCCTTGCACAAGTCGCTCCCCTCTTTGGACCTGGTTTCCTCTGACAGTGAAGATAACAGTGTCTGCCTCCCAGCATACTTACACAAGGAGGAGGTGATACAAGTGCCGAGAGCAGTGCCTCATCCACATGAAATGTCCCCTACACATGTCACATGGATATTCTCTTGCTTACCTGCTGCCCTCTCCCTGCTACAGGGAGGCAGGGACAGGGACTAGGTAGGACTGGAACACATTAAATACTCAAGAAATATTTTTTGAAATAAAGAATGCGCTAGATTCTCTTCATTCTCTTCAGAATGGCAAGATCGATGAGCTCTGTAGTGACTAAGCAAGTATGTGGCAAGACAGCTGACACTCCTTTGGCCAGTCCAGTTGTCCTCCCTCCCAGAGAGGGGTGGCCAGTGGGGCTGGAGCCCTCCTCTGAGCACCGGGCCCCAGGAAGTTGGGCTCTGAAAGCTGTCTGCCCTTACTGGCCACCGCTGTAACAGCCAGCTCTTCCCACACCTGTGCTTGCAGCCATCATGGTCCCTGGGCTCTCTACCATGTGCCTGGGTGGGTGGGGAAGCGTGGGGCTGAAATGCAGGGGACATTTGCATGTGTCCAGATTCTGTATGCTCCCCACAAACACAGCTGAGTGCTCCTGCAGGGAACTCTAGACAGAGCACGAGCCTCCCCCATTACTGAGGAGAGGCCCAGAGAGGTCAAGTAACTTGTCCACAGGCACAAATTAGCTAAGTGGCACAGCCAGGAGCTGGCCCATTCAGCTTCCTCTAGGACATCTCATCTGATCAGAGCCACTCCCCTTCCCCTGCCCAGGACAGGGGCCTGGATATCCTGCAGCCTAACACTGAGCAAAGCACTTCTTGCCTATACTGTGTGTGTGTACACGTGCACATGCTGGGCCAATACCTGCTCTCAGAGGCTGCACAACCCAGTGAGCCTCCCGCCCCAGCCCCCACTTCAGATACATGAAGCATTTTCCCTCTGTTGCTGCTCGCCTCTCCTGCCCTCTTCCCCACATGCAGAGTAGTTCCTGGCACTGACTGACAGAAGGGCCCTGAAGGCCCCATACCTGAATCCTTGAAGTCCTGGCACTTACTTGATTCCAGGTACATCCAGCAGGTTGGTCAGGCCTGTCCAATTGATTTGCAGATGCTGCAGGAAGAGGGAGGCTGTGAGGCTACTAAGAGCTGGGAGCCCAGGGCTGAGATGCCGGCTCCTGCCTGAACAGGGAACCCTGCTGGGACAGTGGGAAGAGGTCCTTTTCAGAGTATGACAGCTAAGGACACCTACTGGTCTGACTCTCAGGCCTCTAGGCTGTGGAGCTCCAGGACTGGGGCTCTGTGTCAGACCAGGCAAAGTTCCCACCCTCTCTGAGCAGGTAGGCCTGCCTGTCTCTCCCCCTCCCATGTCAGCTACATCGGAGACTGTGAGACCAGTGTGGAGCTCAGGATGGAATGTGGGGCCAGGCCCAGGAGGGGAGGGAGCAGCCTATGTGGCCCTGGCTGAGCTAGCCTTTTAATAGGCTTGCAGCTTTTCTCAGCAACACTGCAGGCCACCCATGACCCCTCGTAATGGGAAGTCATCAGCTTTTGTCTAACTTCTAGAGCTGGCCAGATAATGAGGCGGAGAGGCCGCTGTGGACGGAGGCAGTCTGTTCTTGGGTTCAGTCACAGCGTCCAAGGCCCAGTGGACAGTGCCTGCTCTCAGGGAGCAGAGGGCCTGCTCCAGCCCTGGGACTCACTGGCTTTTGAAGGAAGAATAGAGTCACAGCCCCCACAAATGGCTTGTCCACCAACAAGGGCTCCAGGATGATCCGTAGGGTACCCTGCAACTAGACAGGTACAAGAACATGTGAGGAACCCAGGCCCTTTCTTTCGGTGTCCTTTGTGCTCAGCAAAGGCCATTTCTGCCTCATCCTATCCCACGCCCTCCCTGAGTGTCAGGACTACCCACCCCAGCCCAACTGCCATCAACAAGGGATCTCAGTGCACGGGAGCCTGCACACAGTGGGACTACACAATAGGATGTGAACTCACTGGCCCAGACAGAAGGGACCCAGAAGAAATTTCCAACCCCACATGGGTCTTCCTCCTAGGTTTACCTCAGTTTTCCAGGCCTAGAAACATCTGGGCCCCTCCAACCCCCAGCAGCCAGTGAGTGTTGGGGACTTTGCAAACAAAGACAGACTGTGGGCCATGGGCAGAGCGGCAACTGGGGCTGCCTGGCAGGACCTCTGGCCATGTAGCCAGTCTGTGTTCAGTGTCATCACTACCTTCACCGCCCACCCAGCAAAGGCTGGCTTCCCCTTCCCTGACACCAGCCCACCTGGATGCCATTCACACCGGCGTGTATCTTCTGCAGCTCCACACTGATCTCACAGTCTCCGATGTAGCTGACATAGGAGGGGGGGGGAGAGACAGGCAGGTGTACCCGATCAGAGAGGGTGGGAAGCTTGCCCGGTATGACACAGAGCCCCAGTCCTCACTGCAAGCCACTGTGCCTGAACTGTGTCACTCAGCATGTGCCTACCCCAGCAGCCTTGGCATTTTTCAGCTCTGCTCAGATTCAGGGCCATGAGGCAACCACCCAGGATCTTGCACCTGGCACCCCTGGCATAGCCAGGCTGACCTGGGATCAGAAGAACATGACGGCGCACTTGCCCTTTGATACCCAAAGGCAGGGCTCTGGGTAATTATGCTGCCCCCTCCACCACTGCTGCATCCCTGCTCTATCTCTGCCCAGGCATCCACCTCGAGGACACAGGAGCAGCCCCCATTGCCTAGACCCAGCCATCACCCCAGGTTTTTGCTGAGGGAATTAGAGGTTGGCCCTTGCCTAAGGGTAACAAGATCTCAGGCTGCAAGAACAGAAGCCTGACCTTACTGGTGGTTCTCAGCGGTTGCTAGGCACAGGGTGGATGAAGCTCAGGAGACTGTCAGAGAAGTCTAAGAGGAGGGAGAGGGCAGCCATCACACTGCAGGACATGGGCAGAGGAGCCCGAGTGCCCCTTCTGAAGGGTGGGGCAGGCAGGTAAAATGGGAAGACAGCGACTGCAGGCACTGTTGAGAGTCTGAGTGGGCCAGGTACCTCCACATGTTCCTGTTACTCATGCACAGACCTGTGGCTGAGACTGGCACAGGCTTGCCTGGCATCATCCCAAAACACTAGAGGGCCAGCCCTTGAATGGGACGGTGGTCTCAGAACTAGCTCCTGCCTCCCTACTATGTTCTCAATCCAGGTAAGGACAGCACTGGGCCAACCCAGGAAGTAGGAGACACTGAAAGGGAAGAGCAACACTCTGGACCCTGAGGAGTAGATCCTGTCCTGTTGAGCACCATTCCCATCTCACATCTCCTGGAAAACTTCTGGGTGGAATCTTCTTCCTGACTCAAGGCCTTATGAGAGACGTGCCCTTGCCCAAGCCCACTGAATTAGTCATGCATGTGCCTTGGCTCCTTGTTACTTTCCTGCAGTGCCGCAGAGCCAACCCTCACCCGAGTCCCCTCTTCCTCCTGTCACACAGTTCTCCCTCTAGCCACATCCTCTGTGGCAGCTAGTCTGTCTCTCCAGCCTTGGTTTCCAAGGAGGTTTGGCTGCTGAGCCCTTGGAATCCACAGCTGCCATGGGGTAAGAAAATCCAGGGCTGGGCCAGTGGTCAGACAGCAGTGGCTTCCCTGGGACCACTCCCCTAACCATTGTCCCAACACTCCTTCCCCAGCTCCAGCCAGGCCCTGGGGCCCCAGCCTGGCTGGGGTCGTGGGTCTGGGAGGGAATTCATACCAGCTCTTCCAGAGGTGCACACCTGGCCCCACCTTGCCCCAAGGGACAGAGGCTCACCATATCTGTAGGTCCAGGGTCACCTGCCTCGGGTTGCTTTTGTTGGTGTGTGCCTTGACTCCAGTCACCCTCGGACACTGGAAGAGATAAAGACAGGGCCAGTAGGTCAGCATGTTCTCACAGCAGGGAGGGTCCCAGCCCTCAGCCAGCACCAGGCCTTGTCACCAACAATAAACATGACCAATACCCTTCAGGCTGAAGCACACACGGAAACATGACCTGAGCCCCTGAGCTGCCCCTCCCTTGGGTCCAACCCCTCCTTTCTCCCTGTCCCTGCCACAGTCTTCTACGAGGTGTCTTGTTCTGTGCAGCCTGGACTGGGTGGGAGAGCAAGGAGCAAAGGGACCATCCAGAGAAAAATGAGCTGGGGTACAAGGAGCAGCCATTGTTACCCCAAGAGATCTGGGGACTGAAGGGACATTTCCCACCCCAGTCTAGATAGGTTTACTGAAGGTTCCTGGAGGATGAAGCAACTATAGCAAGTCTGACAGATGACCAGGACTTGGCCCAAAGGCAAGAGAGGGGGCAGGGTCCCAGCTGAGGGATCTGACCATCAGGATTCAAGAGTCCATGGCTGGAGTCATAGTTCCCAGGCTCTGTGCCAACACCCAAGTCATTTTCCTTGGTAACTGTCCCTTCTGCCTACTCTTCTTTTCCACAGGTGGTCTGCTTATCATTGATCAAAATTAAAATTTTACCAGGTGTGGTAGTGCACACCTGTAATCTCAAAACTCAAGAGGCTGAGGCAGGAGGAATGCCTCAAGTTCAAGACCAACCTGGGTTACACAGAGAGCTCAAGGCCTTCCTGAATTACATAGGGAGATTCTGACTCAAAAAAAAACAAGAAAAGAAATACAAATTTCAAGCCAGGTATAGTTCACAGGCATGCAATCCCAACACTCTGGGAGGCAGAGGTAGGCGGATCAAAAGTTTGAGTCCATCCTGGGCAACTGAGAAGTTTGGCAGGATGCTGTCTGAAGATAAAAAATTTTAAAAAGTGTTGGGGATGTAGCTTGGAGCAAAGCCTTGGATTTAATCCTCCTTTAATTCTCAGTGTCACAATAATATTATTTGAATCCAGGTTAATGATATGCTTGCTGAAGAGGGAAGTGGTTGGGGTGAAGTTCACTGATGTCTGTTACACAGTTTGAAATGCATTTTTAAAAAGATGAATAGCACTGGGCCAAGAGATAGCTCAGTGGCATAAGTGCCTGCCTGGCAAGTGCAAGGTCCTGAGTTTGATCCCTGGTACCACAAAAAAACAAAACAACAATAAGCACCAGGACTATCCAAATGGTAAAAAAGATGAAGAGAAGAATGAATGTGTAATAAATCAAATACAGCAATAAATTAAGTTGCTAAATAAATCATTTAAAATTTTAGATAATAAAATTTTGGAGAAAAAGTCAATCAATCCAGGCTGGTGGCCCTGACCTATGCTCACTGCAGGCATAGGCAGCAGGCAAAAACTACTATCCACAAAGCTAGACAGTGCTCCCAGAGGCCACCCTGAGACCAAGCCTGTTCATGCCTCAAAATCACCTTCAAAAGCAAGCCCTGGGCCAGCAAGATAGCTCAGCAGTCTAAAGTGCTTGCTTAGGCAAGCTTAGGCCAGAGCAGCCACTGTGTTTCCATCCCCAACAACACATCCCAGGCCAGCCCTGCCCCCTGGGCGAGCTGAGCAGGCCCCCCCCCAAAAAAAAAAACCAAAAAAACGAGTCCTTTTCACATACAAAAGAAGAAGTGAAATTATCCTTATATTTGAAGATTGTAAAAGACTTAATCTAAAGTTTTAGAGCTGGTAAATTCAGCAAAAGTAGCAGGATACAAAATCAACATTAAAAGATCAATAGCTTTTCTATACAAGAGAGAACTGAGCAGGAAATCAAGAAAACAATTCAATCACAATAGTTAAAACAAAATAAAACCCCTAGAATCAATGTAGCCCAGGAGGGGAAAGACCTCTAGAGTAAAAATTACAGAACATTAGAGAAAGAAGTTGAAGACAGAGAAGGTAGAAAGACCTCCCATGTTCATGAATTGAATGAAAGCCATCTATAGCTTCAGTGCACTCTCCAGCAAAATTCTAATGATATTCTCAGAACTAGAAAAAAAAAAAAAACCATATACTACAATTCACATGGAAACACAAAAGATCCAGAATAACCCAAACACTCCTGAGCGAAAAGGCTAGAGGGAAGCTTCACAACACCAGACTTCAAATTACACTACAAAGTCATAGTAGCAAAAGCAGGGTGGTACTGGCACAAAACCAGACATGAGGACCAGGGAACAACAGAGAACACAGACACAAGCCCATGCAACTGCAGCCATCTGCTTCTGCACCAAGGAGCCAAGAACCGTGTTGGAGAAAAGACAGCCTTCCACAAATGGCGCTGAACAACTAGATGCCCCTATGTGGAAGACTGAAACTAGATCCTTATCTCTTGTCCCGTATAAAGTCATTCAAAATGGGTCAAGGACCTGAAACTTTGAAACTGCTACACATCTGATGAAAGCATCAAACAAGTGGGAACACTTGAAATATTAGGTGTGAGAGACAAATCTGTAAAGTGGTCTATTTTCAGGGGAAGGTCAGGTAGCCTGAGGATGTGACTGAAGCCCTACATGTGAGAGGGAGGCGTAACTAAGTATGGAATTCACTATGCTAACTCTGACAGCAAAAGCACTGGCTGTTAAGAAGCTATCTTCTGTAGTTTCATCACATGCTTTTAAAACCCACAAAGGTTTACAGAGGGAGTGGGCTAAGGGCTCAGCACCAGCGGGAGGTTGTCCGCTCCCACCTCAGGACTCAAGCCCCACGAGGAAGGGAGGAAGGAAACCACACTAGGAGAGGGAAGGGGACTGTGCTAGGAGTTAAACAGCTCACAGAAGGGCTCTTCCAGTGTCAGCCTATTCTGTTAGGGCAGCGCTCTGGTTCTTACAAGATCTGGAAAATTAAATGTCCTGCTTTTGCTGCTTCCTGTAGTCAGCCTGATCTGTCTGCTGAAGGTGGGGGACCACATCTGGTCCTCACAACAGATAGAAAATGTCTTCCTGAATAGAATGATACCCTCACAGAAAGCAAGAACAAATGGAATTGTAGCAAGGTAAACAGTTTCTGCACAGTGAGAGAAACAACAGTGAAGAGACATCCCACAGAACAGGGCCAAATCTTTGTTAGCTACTCCTCAGACAGAGGGTTAATATCTAGAATATATAAAGAACTAAAAAAACAAACATACCCGCACAGCCCAATCAATAAACAGGCCACTGAGTTGAACAAACACTCCTCAAAAGAAGAATAGTCAACCAGTACATCAAAATGTTCAATACCTTTAACCATGAGAGGAACACAAGTCAAACCCACAGTGGGGCTGCATCTCACCCCAGTCAGAATGGCTATCGCCAAGGACACAAAAACTAACAAATGCTGGTGAGGCTGGGAGTTTATGGAGGTCTTCTTGGACGCTGATGGGAATGTAAATAGGCCCAGCAACTACCACATGATCCAGCTATCTCATCTCTGGTACATGCCCAAAGGATTTAAAGTACACCATGAAAAAAAATTTTTTTAAATGATAAAATAAGGGAGTCTTTAAAAAATAAAGCATACTATGGGGCTGCCTGCATTCCCATGTGCATTGCAGCCCAGTCCACACCAATAACCAGGATTCAGAACAAGCCTGGGTGCCCTCAACATATGAACCAATCAAGGAAGTTGAGTACTGTTCAGCTGTACAGATGAACAAGTTACGTCCTCGCAGGAAAATGGATGGAATTGAAGATCATGCTACGGCAAAGAAGCCAGACTCAAAGACAAACATTGAATGTTTTCCCTAATGTGTGGGATTTTAAAGAAAGACAGAGGGAAAAAAAATGGCATGAAAGTAGCAGGGAGACTAATCTTGGATAAGATCAGGTGAATGAGGGCTCCCCCTTAAAGGAGAGTAATAATACCCCCCTTAAAGGAGGGTAATGTCCCTAAAGGAGGGACATGACCAAAATATATCATACACAGTATACGACATGCATGAATAAAAACTCACACTGAAACCCAGTATCATGTAAAACTAATAGAAACTGACAGAATCTATTTTTCAGGGCTGGGGATTTAGCTCAGTGGTGCGGCATCTGCCTGGGCACCTGTTTGGGCACCTGCCTGGCAAGCACAAGGTCATGAGTTCAATGCCTGATACCAAAAACTTTTTCTTCTTCAGAAGTATATCCTTCCCTTTACCCATGAAGAAAATAGAGCTCAGCCCGGTCATGTTGGTGGCCCAGGGGAGCTGGGACATGTGTGGGTGCCAGCTGAGCCTGCGCGGTTCCGGGAGATCGCTGTGAGCCCACAACGGAGAGGGGGGCAGAGGTGAAAATGAGAGGGTAGGGGGAGGATGAGAGGCATGTGCAAGGCCAAGCACACTCTTTCCTTTTGCACGGCTAGGCCACTGGGGCAGCCTGCAGCCCATAGATTCTCTTGACATGGTAAAGACTACTCCCAGTGATCCCTTGCCAGTGACGCCACATCCCCCGGACACTATTGGCAGAAAAGTGGCTCCAAACACCACAGTCTGCAGGCTTCCTGGTGCTCTGCCTACTGAATTCTTCAAAAGTCTACTCACACACCACTTCCCCCAGGAAGTCTTCCCTGACTAATTCAACCCATACACCTCTCCGCTCCTGAACACATGTACAGATGCCTCCATCATCGCGCAGGCAGACTGTACCACGTCACAACAGTTGGTGCGCCTACTTCCTGAAGCAGCTGCACAACCACCCTTGACTGGCCTGTGGTGCCTAACCCACAGCATGTGCCCAGTCAGTCACCTATGACTGAGAGGAGGCAGCAAGAGGTGAGCCCACGGAGGCCAGCCTCATCACTCCTGGCACAAACCCACCTCTCCAGGGCTGAGGTGGACCCGATCCACCCAACCCACAGGGCTACCAGGCAGGGTGGCAGCAGCTCTCAGCAGGCTGGGCTGCACTCTGACCCCTGCTTGTTCCAGAGCACACTGCATGCCAGTCCCCCTGACTTCCTGAGCAGTCAATGTTGCCACATGCCTGGGGATGGATTCTGCATAATTAAAATAAGACTCAGATCGATGAGCACATCAGGGCCAAAGGAGTAGGGCACAGAAGACAAAATGCCAAGCTCTGTCCAGAGAGGGGCTGTGACATTAAGTATGCTGGGCACATGTCTCTTTGGCCATGGACCATCTTATCCAGGGACAACCACTGGTGTTGGTTTGTCCACGACCAGTTGTTTTCACAGCACTCGTGTTGGCTCTATTGACTG
>NDGN011459118.1:0-12988 GCA_002564285.1 Tympanoctomys barrerae | reverse complement strand
TCTTTGATGCAGTGGACTGGGGATTGAACTCAGGCCCTTGCGCTTGCCAGGGAAGCGCTTATTCCACTGAAGCATGGGCCTGTCTCTCTTTGTCCCTGTTTTTGTCTGTCTTTTTGTCTTCCTATTTTTCTCTCTGTTTCTCTTTCTCCCTCTGTGTTTCTCTTCCTTCCTTGGGACAGGGTATTGCTATGTAGTCCATACTGGCTTTGAACTCTAGCCAATGCTGGTCTCTCATGGTAATTCTCCTGCCCCAGTATCCCGAGTGCTGGGATTACAGGCATGTGCCACCACTCCTGCTTCTTTTTTCTAGACTTTGAGACAAGGTCTCCCTACATTGACCAGGCTGGGCTCAAATTTAATTGAGTCAGCCTCCCACAGCACTGGGATTGCAAATGTGGCCGCCATACCCAACTATCTTTTTTTTTAAGCTCTTGCATCCACATATATTTGTACATTTACTAGAATAAAGTTTTTGTTTGTTTGTTTGTTTTTTAGCCAAGGCTTATGTAGTTTCCATGTAGTCCAAGCTGCCATGAACTTATGATCCTCCGACCTCAGTCTCACAAAATGATACAATTACAGGGAAGTGCTTATAAATGATGGGTGTTTTTTTTGTTTTTGTTTTTGTTTTTTTGGTGGAGCCAGGGATTGAATTCAGGCCCTTGTACTTGCCAGGGAAGTGCTTATTCCACTGAGCCATCTCCCTGGCCAGCCCCTACAATTACAGGCACGCATCACCAAACCCTGTGTGTGTGTGTGTGTGTGTGTGTGTGTGTGTGTGTGTCTGCCTGTCTGTCTGTCTCTCACTCTGATAGATGTAAGCATTGAAAAAGCTTATAACCTAAATGTACAGAAATTGAAGGTGTATTGTTTGGCAGTGTCACTCAGTTCTTTGAGCACACCAAAATTGCAGGACAGAAAATCCCGTGGTGATCTGTCATCCAACCACTGATTAATAATGATCTGTCACGGGCCGGGGAGATAGCACAGTATAATAAGTGCTTGCCTGGCAAGTATAAGATCCTAAGTTCAATCCCCAGTACCCCCCAAAAAGAAAAAAAAAAAGGTAATAATGTTCATTGCCCTCTAACTTTTGAAGACAAGGCCCAGAAGCCTCCACCTCCTGGCAGGACTGTGACAAAGTGACTCAGGATAGCCACGCTCTGAATCGCCCTGCTGTGGTGCCTGGGGGAGGCTGGTCTGCGTGGGCAGTCAGACTTTGGGACTGGGATGGGAGCCAGGAAAGGAGAGCCTGCAGGGAGCTTCCTGGGTGGCCTATTCCATACACTTTGGGGGTTGTCCTTGTCTTCCTCACTTCAGAATGGGAGTAAGTCAAAGACCTGGGTGTTGTGCTGCCAAGGGATGAGGCTATCCCTGCCCTGCCAGGCAGTGTGCCTGATCGTTGTCATTCCCTGGCTTGGTAAAACAGGTAGAGTCTCGCCTGTTGGCCGATGCTTTATTATAGCTGTTTGTTGGCAGGACTGGGGTTCAGCCCGGGTCTTACAAGGAGCCACATCTGCAGCCCTGATTTTTTACTGAGTCTAGGTCTTGATAGGTCACCCAGGATGGGCTCAGACTTGGCATCCTCTGCCTCAGCCTCCTGATCAGTGAGGGTCAGGCATGTGCCACCTTGTCCTGCTTCTGGAGGGTATTGATTGAGCAGAGGTTGACTTCCTTTGGTTAGATGGTGAAGAGTCACGCCAGCAGCCACTCAGGAGCCAAGGACCCCAGTGAGGCACAGGAGTCACTCAGTATCTGCTGGCACTCCAGTGCAGGCTGGCAAGTCTGTGGAAGTCCAGCTAGGGTGAGGCAGTGGGGCAGGCAGGGTGGTACCCAAAGGGTGTGAGACGGGAAGCAGGAAGGGCAAGGGTTTGTGTTTGCTGGTGCCTTCAGGAGTCTGGGTCTCACCAGCTGTGGAGGCTCCCACAGGGCGGGGCCCCACGTGCCACCCTGGCTTGGCCTGGTGCTGTGCTGGAGAGAGTAGGCTGCCTTGATTGTGACATGTCACACACTGAATTGGGTAAACAAGGGAACTCTGACCTCTGGTGCCTTATTTGATCCTACAAAACCATTGTGAAGTCACTTTAGTGTAAACCTTTAAAAAAATATATTTAGTACAGGGTCTTGCTACATAGCTTGGACTCAGCCTCCAAAGCTCTGGGATTATAGGCGTGGGCTACCCTACCAGTTTCAGGTGGGCATAGCGTGCCCAGGGTTCCAGGGCTGGCACATGTGGTACCAGGGATTGAACCTGGGTCCTTGCACTTGCTAGACAGGTGCTTAGACCATTGTGTTATCTCTCCAGCTCTGTGTAGTCATTATTAATCCCATATTTTAGAACTGGCCAGATAGCTCAATGGATTAAAGTGCCTGCTTAGGCAGAACAGGTGCTGGGGTTGATCCCCAGCCTGTTGTGTGGGGCCCTGCCTCCTAGGGCACACAGAAGGCGATTGAGACTGGGTGTGGTGGCGCACGCCTGTAATCCCAGTGCTTGGGAGGCTGAAAAATGGGAAGGATCGCTATGAGCTTGATCTGTGTAGTGAGATTCTGTAGACCCTGTACTAAATACATTACACACACACATTTTACTCATAGAGAAGCTCAGAAGTGGGAGGAAACCAAGTGTGGTGTCACATACCTGTAATTTCAGATAAGAGGCTGAGGCAGGAGGATCACTGAAAATTCAAGGCAAGCCTGGACTATGTAGCAATACCTGTCTCAAAAACTGGGCGTGGTGGGGCATGCCTGAAATACCATTACTTGGGAGGCTGAGGCTAGAGGATCATTTTGAGTTCAAGAACACAGGGTGAGTTCAAGGCCAGCCTGAACTACATAGTGAGACCCTGTCTCAAAAAAAAAAAGTGGGAGTTATGCCCAAGGCTGCATAACTGGCTCAGGGACAGAGCGGAGACCTTCACTCAGGCCTCGAGTGCTGCCTCTGCCGCTCTTGGCCATCCCTGTCAGCATCATGCCCAGTGCAGGACACCTGGAGCAGGGGAAAAGACGAGGACACCCCCACCCCGTGCCGTCCCGTGGGAGGTGGGGGCTGACCTGTGCACTCTCTCCCATAATTGGCGGCCCGAGGGTGGTGACTTAATAGGCCCGGCAGCCTGGCGGACGTGGCTGTTTAAGCAGCAGCCACTCACCAATAATGAAAGATCAGGAGTGAGAAAGCCGTATAAAAATAGCACTTAATAGTTAACTGGGAAACAATATATTTTCGCAACTATTGGTCCACAAGAAAATAATTGGGTCCCAAGGCAGGGATGACTCGTTTTCATGAGTGATTATATTGATCATTGGAGGGAAATGGATGCATCCCCTTTGGAGGCTGGCCAGGTACGCTGCCCTTGGAGACAGCGCAGGAGGAGGAGCTTCGGGCTAATGAGTGTGCTGGACGCTGAGCCAGCTCTGGTGCTGCAGGGAGGCCACGGGGCCTGGTTCCCACCCTGGGCCTGAGCGCCCCTGGGAAAGAGTGGTCACACAAGCACCACTTCCTTCCTTGGCCTCCGCACATTTAGCCCCCCCTCCACTCCCCCAGCAGCCAGTCAGTAGCAGGCAGCTGTCCTGATGAGGGGAGGCAGGTGGGGCTCCGCTCCTGACCCCAGGCTTTTCCCTCTCCTCCTCCAGACTCATTCCAGTCCTGTTCAGTGGCTCATTTACCCTATAGTCACCGGAGCCAGGCTTGGCAGTGCACACCTGCAGTCCCAGCACCCTGGGAGGCCCGTGAGTGTGAGTCCACGTCCAGCCTGGGGAACGTAGTAATTTGTTGAAACCCAGGCTCAAAATGAAAAATAAAAAGTGCAGTCCCCACCACTTCAAGGAAGAAAGTTAACAGATGCTCCCTCCAGTAGGACCAAGGGCCTGGTGTGTCCTGGGTCCCACGCCCAGCGCCTTTCATGCTTGGCTCACCTGCTCTTCACATCAGCCTGGAGAAGTAGGTGTCCCTAGCTGCAGTTCACAGCAGAGGAAACAGCCACTGACACTCACCTGGCAGGTGGCAGTCACTGGGTGTAATGCAGGCTGCTGAAGAAGTATAAAGTAGGCCTGGGTTGTGGCCTCATGGGACTCCTTGTCCAGCGCTTAGAAGTGTACCCAGCACTGGGAAAGGAAGAAAAATTAATAGACGGCTTCCCTTCCTGTGGGCCTCGTGGCTCACAGCTCTGATTCTAGCACTCAGGAGGTTTGGCAGGTCAAGGCAAGCCTGGGTGATGGAGTGAGACCCCACCCCCAGGGGCACAAACTAAAAGTGGGCTGGGCCATGATGCAGCTGCTGGGAGAGGCCGGTGCTCAGGCTCTGACCCAGTAATCAGTTAGGTCCAACCTCCAACACCGCAGCCCCTTGCTCAGGATCACTCACACACACACGCTTGCTCAGACTGGGAACCTGAGGTTGGGCGTTCCTGTTGCCCCAGGCTTAGGGCAAGGTGATGTGGCCGCTGTGGACCCAGGCCTCTGGCTAGGACAGAGGGGAGCCAGCTGCAGAACACAGAGCTGGGTGTTGACCCTGGTCGGCACAGGCCAGGAGAGGAAAACCCCAGGGTTGTGGTAGCACGGACTGCTAAGGACTGAACCCTGGACAGTGACGCAATGAGGTGAAACCTACAGCACAAGCTTGTCCTCTTTGGGGAGAAGCCTGGCAGGGACAGGAGGCTCAGGTGCTGGCATGAGGTGCTGGTGAACTTCGAAGGCCTGGCAGGCAGTGGTGGCCCGAGGCCCATGCCAGCACGTCCTGGGAGGAGCCTGCTGGGCTCACAGCACATGTTCTTCCCAGGGCCTTCTCCTGGCCTCTCTGGCTGAATAAGGCCCAGGAGAGAAGAAGTGGAAGGCAGCTTGTTATTGCTCAGTGGGGAGAGCCTGAGCCACCGTGGTGGAGCACACGGCATCTGTTCTCCTGACAGCCTGAGTGTGAGGCAGGCTTCAGGCTGGTCTCTGCACTTGTGGAGAACCAGGGGAGGGAGGGCCCTGGCCTCAGGTGCCTGGGTCCAGTCCTGCCTGCCCTCCCTGCCCTGCCTTGGCTGCGATTACTCCAGTGCCTGCCTCCTGTTCCTGCCCTGGCTAGGTCTGCTCCGTGAGTGGCATTCATGTTGGGTCACCATGGTTACATCATTGCTTGCTGCCCAGGTGAGGGGAAGACGCTCCCGTGAGGCCTGGCTCCTTCAATCTGATGCCCTTTGCATTGGAAACCCTCCTTACAGGTGGGGAGACAGGTTAAGGAGGAAAGGTATTTGGGGGTTGGTGTTTGCCACCCTGGACCACCCTGCCAAGGTGGCTTCCTGCAGCTCAGCAGATAATTCTGTGACCAGGTGTAGGACTGGGACGGAGGCTCTCAGTGGGCTAGGCCTCACTGTTCTCTGGTGGATTCAGTCCTGGCTGGGCCTGGCGTTGGTGTGAGTGCCATGGAGGGGGCTGCAGGGCCGGAGCTTGAGCCAGGACATGGGGAGGCCCGGACACAGATTGTTCCCTTGCCTGGGGAGCTGCCTGTGGGCTGGGGTGGGATTGTGGCCGTGACCCTCTTGCTGAGCTGTGAGAGGATGGGGTTTCCATAGACCTGGGAGCCTGGCCCGGGGCCTGGGCCACCTGACTGCGCCCGCTGCTGTCTGAGTCTCCTGCGTTCCTGAGGGGGTGGGCCAGTGTTTCCTTGGATAACCCCAGGGGTCGCTGCATGGTGAGGCGCTCAGCCCGCGGTAGAGGGTAGGGCCGGGAGCAGCTGTTCTGCCAGCCCACGGAACATCCTCTGCATGCTCTGTCCCCGAAGCTATCCTCTCCAGCAGCTGCTAGTTTCTGCAGGTGGCCCTCTAGGACACTGGGGAGGGAAGCTATGCATTAGGTGACACTGAGAGCCTATGCCACAGTCCACATGGCCCCGTGTCCCATTCTGCAGGAGGAAAAAGAAATTGGGACAGATCAAAATCACTTCTCTGCATTTTTGTTTTGTTTTGTTGTCTTTTCTTTTTGAGACAGGGTCTCACTCGGCAGCTCAGGCTGGCCTCAGCTCCCCGCTATGCTCCTGCCTCAGCCTCCTGAGTGCTGGGATTACTGGTGCGCTCCAGCACACCCTGCTCACTTTGAGTTCTGAAGCCTCTTCCACAGAGTCAGCCTTCTCACTGAGTCTTGTTAGTCCAAGGTGCAGTAATTTCTCATTTCTTGAGCACATTAAAGACAGAGGTCTTCTGGGAGGTGGAGCCTAGAATGGCTGTGGCCTGGAGCCTGCTCACGCCAGAAGTGCTCCATGGGGTCCCCGGGGGCCAGGGCTGGTGTAGGACAGGGTCCTAGAGGCTCTTGGCCCTCCTGGCTCTGAGGATCACTGGGCAGCCTTGCGCAGTCAGGGCCGAGAGCCAGGGCCTGTGGGAATGGCCTTGGGTGGAAAAGCTGCAGTGCTCCCTGCTGTGGGGTCGAGGCTAGTGCCAGTTCCCCGTGGCAGTGCTGCAACTAAGTGGCCCGAGGTTGGCTTTTTCCCCCAGTTAACTCTGCGTCACTTTTCCTCTTGTACTCTGCCCAGAGCTCTTAGTGATGACAAGGCACCACTCTCAGCTACCCAGGGTCCAAGCCAGGCGGCGACCTGGGGCGGTGGTTCCCGCGCCGGGCTCCCAGGGTCCAAGCCTGGGGCTGGTTCTCTTCCCTCGTGCCTCCGCCTGCCTTCCCAGCCCCAGTGGCCTGGCCCTGACCTGCCTGCCTGCCTCTGCCCACAGGTCGTCTGTGCGATCCCAGGGGCTTCTGGCTGCTGACCCTGCCAGCTCTCCAGTGACTCCGACCTGGTTGACCTGCTCATTCTTGGAAGATGTTCCTGGTGGGCCTGACAGGGGGCATTGCCTCAGGCAAAAGCTCCGTATTGCAGGTCTTCCAGCAGTTGGGCTGCGCGGTGGTCGATGTGGACATCATTGCCCGGCGCAGTGAGTGCAGGGAAGCCTCAGAGGAGAGGGTCTGTCTGGTGGCCCAGCCGTGTCCTACCCGCTCAGCCCAGCACTTGTGTGCTGCCTCCTTTCGCTTCCCTTCACTGCATCTAAAGGTGCACCCTTGGACTCCCCCTCAGCTCTGGTCAGTGGGGTCCATGAGTGACCCAGCCACCTCTTCCTTCCACAGTCGTCCAGCCAGGACGTCCTGCCCACCGTTGCATTGTGGAGGTCTTTGGCACCGAGGTCTTGCTGGAGAATGGTGAAATCAACCGCAAGGTCCTGGGAGACCTGATCTTTAAGCAGCCCGACCGGCGGCAGCTGCTCAACGCCATCACCCACCCCGAGATCCGGAAGGAGATGATGAAGGAGACCTTTAAGTACTTCCTCCAGGGTGAGAGCCGGGCCTGCGCAAGGGGCTGGCTGCCTGGCCTTGTGGGGTCTGGTGGGCCAGGCACCAGCAGAGTCCCGGGGGAAGAAGCGCCAGTCCTTAAGCTCTTAGGAGGCGGAGACCAGGGAGGCTCTTGGTGACCACAGGGAGGGAGGGGTTTTCCAGTGGGGGAAGTAGTGATGCAGCTGATGGGTTTTGCAGCTACAGACCTGAGATCAAGCCGTGGCCTTGATGGTTTCTACCTCAGTGCTTCTTCAGTCTGGTATCTCTACTAGCTTTGGATAGGGCTTATGAAGGCCTGGTGTTCATGCTGGTGGCTTGATTGTCACATGAACCCAAGCTGCAGTCAGTGGCAGCTTTAACACACAAACAGCCTCTTGGGAGAACCAGGTTGCCGACTGGAGCTGGGGAACCCCAGTATGGCCAGGGCAAGGCTCTAGTGCAGCTTCATCCCCAGGGCCAGGCTCCTGGAGTAAGTCCACGGGTACAAGGGTGCCAAGATGTGCTAGGGCCTTGAGGGAGGGGTGATAGAGAAGCCAGGGGTGGGGGCCTGAGCGAACAGTGGGGACCTTCCCAGGGGTACCCCTGCACTGTGCTGGGAGGGGCAGCTTCAGTCCCACGGTGGGGAAGGCTGGGGAGGGCCCTCGGATCTTCCTGCCTACACTGATGTAGGCAACAGCCTCCAAGCTGCAGGCCTGACTAACTGCCACTATCAGTCAAACACGAAGCCTTTACTTCCTGGGGACTGTGGGAGCCTCTTAGGCTTTCTTTGGGTTTTCATACTGCCTCTGTGGCCAGACTCCTTGTTCTGGCCTAGCTCAGGTTCTGTAGAGTGGGATGCACCTGCCTCTGTCCCCCTCGGCCAGCACTCCTCCAGAAGGGAGTACCTGTCAGACACCCATGCTGCCGCCCTGATCTGCCAGTCCCACTGCTTAGGCCACGGCTGGAGCTAGCCCTGGGCCACCTCACGCTGGCTGCCCCTGCGGCAGCCCGGCAGCCCTCCCCTGCTCCCCAAGAAGGCGCTGGACTCTGCCTTCCTTCTTCTTCCTGTGCCTGGGCCGGGCCCTGTCCACACCACCCTCAGGCAGAGCTGTCTGCCTTCCATGCCTGCCCTTTGCCTTTACTCCCAGGCTGGAACCAGCACATCTGCCAGGCCATCGGGCCAGGGCTCCCCCTTCCGAAATGAGGTGTCACATAATGTCACCTGCTCCCGGCTGCTACCACCATGTCACCTACCAGCCTCCCACCTCCCCACCCACCACTGCTTAAATAAAAGCTAGAAAGCTCTTTTCAGCTCGATAAGGTGAAGAATGGAGACGACAGCTGTGGCTTCTCCAGCCCCAGTTTCTCCCTGATGAGTATAACAAATACAACTGTCAAAGCCCGTATAATCCAACGTCAGATAAGATCACCAGCTGCTGGGGAGGTCTCTGCAGGCAGACAACATCTTCATAGAGTCAGGGCTATACAGGGCTTATCAAGAGGAGGATGACAGCTGAATAGCCCTCTGCCAGTGACCGAAGCCCAGCCACCATCCCGGGAGGGACCAGGAGAAAGGACAGGGCCAGGGAGGCTGCGGGCGGGCGGGCAGGCAGGGAGGAGATAAGAGGCCTGGAGGGGACCTGTTCTTTTCTGCTCTGAGCTGGGGCGGGGGTGGGTATCTGCACAGCCAGCCTTCTCCTGGAGGACAGTGGCAGTAACTGTCCCCAGAACTCAGTTGGTGGGGTGCACACAGGCAGGGCTCATTTCACCTTTCCTAGCTTTCTGTGAGGCACAGGTGAGGCTCCTGAAGGGCAGGGTGTCCTGGCAGTACCTTGTGCCAAGCCCCCTTATCCACTCCCGGCTTCCCTTAGGTTTCTGGGGACCTTGAGGCCCAGCAGCTTAAGCCGCCCCCTTCCCTGCATCACCTGGAGCGAGGTCTCCTGTGATGTCTGCTGGCTCAGTGGGCATATGGCTCTGCTGGAGGATGTGGCATGGCTGTGTCCTGTAGCTGGGCAACCCCCTCAGTGGACAGGGCCAGCGCAGCACCAATGGAGTGGCTTCTCCTGGGGAGTGTGGAGATTGCGTGGGTGTTGCTTAGTGCAGGGACAGGCCCTGCCTTTTGGGGGATCTCTTTGGAATGAGGGTGGGATGGAATAGGGCAGAGGAGCCTCGAAGGTTTTCGAACTCTCCCTAGTGTCCCACAAGTCTGGCCATGTCATATCCGCACTCAGCACTAACTTTGGGTTCGAGATCCAGGTGAACCAGCTGGGCATGGTGGCGCACACTGTAGCCCCAGTACTCCGGAGGCTGGAGCGGAGGAGGCTCACTGCCAGTTGAGGGCCTGCCTGGGCTACGTAGTGAAACCCTGTCTCAAACAACTGAAAAGTAAAATTGAGATGAGCACTGTCTCCCCTGAGCCAGACCCATCTGCAATAAGCGAGACTCCCTCCGTACTGGTGCCAGGCACCAAATCCTCCCTCCTGCCACACCTGTGCTGTGCAGCCCCTCGGGGTCCTCCCCAATCTGACGCAACCCATGCTTTGCTGAGTGCACGGAGAGGGCTGGAGTGTGGCTCCCCTCAGGTGTTCTCTGAGTGGCGGTCCCATCCTAGGAGCAGTACTGGGGTGCGCAGCACAGTGGGCCTTCCACCCGGCCTCTCTCCAGGGCACCGCTATGTGATTCTGGATATCCCGCTGCTGTTTGAGACCAAGAAGCTGCTCAGGTACATGAAGCACACCATCGTGGTGTATTGGTGAGTTGGCTGCCCAGGGCTGGGAGGGTGCCCCAGCCCATGGGGTAGCCGTGCCAGAGCCAGGCACCCTGGGCCCCGCCGCTCCTGTGCCCAGGGCATCCCTGTGCGGGGGGAGGCTCTCTTCTTCCCCTGCTTTTCAAGCTATTCCACGCTCTGCTGCTCAGCATAAGGTAGTGAGGGCAGAGGCAGGCTTCTGAGGTGCAGAAGGAAGGGACGGGGGCAGCCTCTGGCAATGCCAGGGCACAGAGCCTAGCCAGCGAAGGCTGTGTTCTCAGAACCCCACTCAGGAAGTACATGAGAACGCAGGTCTGCCGCACAGCCTCGTTCAGACTGGCACAGGGCATGGCCGCAGCCCCGAGAGCGCGAGCAGATGAGGCTGCAGGGCACGACTCCTGGGTGCCACGCGCATCAGCACTGCCAGAGGTCGGGCTTGAGGCCGGCACCCTGGCTGCCCGCTTTCCCTGCGCCTTGCCTGGGCTGTGACTTTAAGGGCAGCCTGGGAGCGGAAGCGTCCCCAGCTTCTGAGGGCTGTGCCTCCTCTGTAAACCTGCCCCTTGGTGTTCTCGTTCCCTGCTCGTGAGCCGTGTCACGCGGAGCCCGGTGCCCATGAAGTGCTCAGGCCCGCTGTGCCCTGGTAGCATAAGTGGACCGTTTTGCCGAGGGTCAGAAACAAGGACTTTAGGCCTCAGGGTGGAGAGTGGCAGAGCAGAGGCCCTGGTGCCAGTCGCCCCAGTTGTCAGCTGGGCCTTGGAGAGAGGCCAGACAGGTTTTTGTTGCCTTTCACCAGAGGATCTGCACGACATGTGGCAAGCTACATCTGGCCACACCCGAACGTGATGCTTTCTTAGTGGTGCTGGGACCACTCCCCAGGCCTCGTGCATGCCAGGCAAGCACTCACATTGAGCTGCATCCCCAGCCCTGATTACTCAAACTCCTGAGGAATTTTGACAATTGCAGAGTTTGTCTGTGGGCAGAAATCCCAGCACCACAATAAGCATCAGTCCTTCAACTCCAGCAGCTCAGAGGGCTGAGGGTGCAGCACCTGTAACCTTAGCTTCACGCTGGCCCTATTGTCACCCAGGTTCCAAGCTCCTGATGAAGTTTACATAGGATCCTGTCCTCAGTGAAGTGGACACAGCAGCCCCCAGTCCCTAGTGCCCATAACAAAGCACATTCATTGTCATGGAGGGCGGCTTCGCAATACCTATCCAGGTCGGTCTGCTTCTCAGGGCCCAGAGGAGGGAAGGCAGCAGAACACACCCCCTCCCCGCCATCGCCGGCTCCTCCCATAGCCGGGCAAGCTCAGATTTAGTGAGTGGGAACAGCTATGTAGACATCCCCTGCTGACCTAAGAGTAGGGGGCTGTTGCAGGGGACCTGTCTAGGGGCTTCCCGAGGACAGATGTAGGGACAGCATCAGGTGGTAGAAGAGGAGTCTCTCTTTCCCTTGGAGTTTGGAGGCCTGCAGTGTTCCGCTTAGCATGGAGTACCTGATTCTGCCGCACACCTGGGCCTGAGCTGAGTCCTTGCTGCACCGGAGGCCCCAGGCTTGTGCACCCATTCCCCCGACTCCTCAGGCATGGGGCACAACCGCTGCCATCTCAGTGTGCAGGGCCCAGAGGGGGCTTGGTGGCCCCGGGAAGGGTGCGGATGCTGCAGCCCAAGCCCAGGAACCGCAGGAAGTGTGGGGCTTTCTAGAGTGGACCTAGAGACGCAGGATGCACGGATTCCAACTGGTCCCAGCCTCCTGCCCCATAATTGGGGACCTGCTGGGGAGCAGAGGACACTGCCTGCCTCCCCCAGAGCTCCCTGAGCTCCACCCTCACAGCCAGTTCCTGGGGCGGTCCTGGAGGGGAGACTGTCCCTGGAGCCACCTGTGTCTGCCAGTGGCAAGGGAGGCCACAGCCCATAGAGCCGGTTTGCCTGTCCTTAGCGATCGAGACACGCAGCTGGCACGACTGATGAAACGGAATGGCCTGAGCCTTGAAGATGCTGAGGCCCGCATCCAGGCCCAGCTGCCTCTGAAGGACAAGGTCCGGATGGCCAACCATGTGCTGGACAACTCCGGCAACTGGGGTGACACGCGGCGCCAGGCCATCCTTCTGCACATGAGGCTGGAGCGGTCACTGGAGTACCTGCCCCTGCGGCTCGGCGTGCTCATGGGGCTGGCGGGCATTACCAGCCTCCTCTACCTGCTTGCCCGCTGCCTGCTGCCTTCCCCCTAGCCAGGCACAGCCCTGAACACCCTGGGTCTGGCTGGCCGGCCAGCCCTCTCCTTCCCTCCCAACAGCACCCACTCCAGCTCCTGTGGCTCGAGGCAGCAGTGGTTACACTGGGATGGGAGTGGTGGCTCTGTGGCCTCCTGGGGTCCAAGGGCTCCCAGGCTTGAGTCCTCCCTCATCCATTGAAACCAGAACCCATGTAGACTGGGGAGACCCTTTGAAAGAGGGGTAGGGTGTTGTGGCAGGCAGACTGGAAGGCCCTGCCCGGGCTGCCCCCAGCCCCCTAGCCCCCAGCCCTGGCCTCCACCACATTAGCGGCAGTCCTGAGCCCCTGGTGCCCACAGGCCCTGCTGTTCCTCACCCGTGCCTCACTCCGGGCTCCCTGGTCTGGGGCGTCCTGTCTCCCCCACCTCTTCCCTGTAATCCATGGTGTCACAAGCTCAGAGCCCTGGTCCTCTGGAGCCATGGGCCTCATGGGGCAGGGACATCCTCACTGCTGCTCCTGTGGTGCTCAAATAAAGTGTGATGCAGACACGGGGGTTGCAGACATGGTGGTGAGGTGTGAGGTTCCCTCGCTTCTTCCTGCCCTGGAGCGCTCGCCAGGCGCGCTGAACCCCTGAAGAGTGAGGTATATCCTCAGCCCAATCAGATCAACACAGGCCTCAGAACGCCAGGCAGTGCTCAGGCCCTGCTGCTGCTGCTGCTGCTGCTGCTGCTGTGTGTGTGTGTGTGTGTGTGTGTGTGTGTGT
>NDGN011459114.1:0-12158 GCA_002564285.1 Tympanoctomys barrerae | reverse complement strand
ACATCTTAGGCATAACATGGAACAGGTATTTTTCATCAAGTATTGATATGTTCAACTTCAAGTCCCTACAGAATATGATGAAAAAACATTTTAAAAATTAGAATATATTTTTAAAATAGGCATAAAGAATTCTACAATTCTTATGTTTACACATACGTCCAAAAATCTAACCATATACAACCTTGTAGCAGGACAGTCCTTCAACATTCCTGTCTCCTGCCTTCATTCACCATCAATTTGGGGGAATTTTATCCAGATATGGAGATTGGAATATACTATGATTGGAATCTGGAGTGTCCCCAGAAGGCCATGTGCTCAAGGCCTTGTCATCCTCCTGTGGCACCACTGTGAGGTGATAGATCCTCCAGGAGGTGGGACCAGTGGAAGGAAGCGAGGCCACTGGAACTGTGACTTTGAAGGTGATAGTCAAACCCTGGTGTTGTGTCTTTGCCTCCTGTCCACCACAGATCTCCATATTGTGCTCCTTCCAAGATCTACTGCGTGGCCATGGGCCTAAAGGGACAGAGCCAAGTGACTATAGACTGGCACATCTAAAATCATGGCCAGAATCAATCTTTTCTCCTTGCAAATTGATTACTTTAGGAATCTTGTCACAGCAATGGAAAGATAACATTGAATGTTAGTAATGCCTTAAAAAATATCCCTACGAAGGTGGAAGGTCTACAAGGGACTATGAGATTTCAAAATAATGAACACCCTGAAAACAGAAAACTGAAGTATGTCATTGTTCAAGTTGTTACACTTCTAAACTTCTTATTCTTGGGGCTACACCAGAGAATGGATGAACTAAATCTAGGGATAGACACAAAAGATAAGTATTTATCCAAAATATACCCAATATTGCCTGTTCCATCAGATGAGGTTAGGGATGTTTAGGCTGGGAAGTCCACAAAAAAATATGCTGTCTTTTGATCACCTGTGTAACTTGTGGCCTCCTGATTAACTCCCCTTTCCCCGTGTTCTGCTCAATTTGGCATTAGTTGGACACTGACTTCGGTTGTTAGATGAACTCACAGATGGGAGGTAGCAAGTATATTTAGTCTCTCCATCCAGTGGAGTTCATATAAACCTACCCACAAAACAGAATAATTCAGAATGCATCATCTTAGTGACATATCCTTTAATCCCCTCCCCCTGTACAGACCCTGCAGCAATATTGTTCAGGTAATAAGCATCTTACTTCACTTCCTAGAATCCATGGGAAAAGATCCATTTGCTTTCTGAGCACCTGGTTAAAGAGCTCACAAGCACTTTTATGTCTGATCTTAATGCTTTCATCAAGATCCCTGAGAATTGCTCAAACTTAACACTTTTACTAGGAGTAGAAGTCCCATTCGAGCCAACTATTCTCCTTCTGAGTATTTTTCCAGAAGAACAAAAAACATCATAACACAGTAATATATGTGCAACCATGTTTACAGCAGCACAATTTGTCACAGCGAAATCTTGGAAAGAACTCAAATGACCGTACAGAAAGATAAAGTATTTTTATACATTGGAATATTACTCAGCTATAACAAAAGTTAAACTTGAGGCTTTTATAGATAAATGGTTGCAACTAGGGGCTCTATCTATTCATAAGTGAAATAAATCAGACCCCCATGTGTAAATATTGCATTGTCTTCCTAGTGTAAGAACATGCAAAGGTAAATTAAATCCCAAAAAGTACAATAGATATGGTAAAAGGGAAAGAAAATACTCAAATGGAAAGAACAATTGGGATGAAGGAAAAGAGAAAAGAAGAAAAAGAAGGAAGAGGAAAAAATATGCAAATAGTATATACACAGGATAGCTAGGATGACTGTATTGCTAATTTCTATTGTTTTTTATTAAATCAGTTAATGTTTAATATTTTATTTTGACCAATTTTATGTCCTTATGTCTGGTAATCTGAGCAACTATTTTGAAGACAACAATGCAACATGAAAAACATCATTGAATTCCTATCATCTTGCTTATTTGAAATTCTATATTGTTTCTCAAGTTTTGTCTATTTTTATAAAATTAAATAAAATTATTATTCACCAAAAGAAAAATTAACTTTCTGACTTTTCTGGGTCCTTTGAGGGTACCCGTCAAGTTGTAAACCTGTTGGAATCCACTTAGCCACTGGAATCTATCGCTGCTATTGGTTTATAGTCTTTTTTTTTTTAAGAGATTTTCCCTTGTCCATGAAAAAAGTAAATTCTAAGAACTGTGGAGAGGCTGTGACTTCTGGAGAGATCCTGCTCATAACGATAGTTATAAGGCTATAAATCCCTGACCCCCTGCCCCACAGCAGGAAAACCATGAGGAGCTATTTATGTTCTAGAGCTTTCTGTTGGCTCAGACTAGACTTCAACTGATCCCATTTCTTTGCTTCGTTCCCTCTGTTGCTCTTTCCTGTTTTCTTCACTTAGCTACAGATTTATCCAAAGAAGACTCAAAAAATCCCTTGTATGAGGAAACCCATTTCAAGGGTGAGTTGGCCTGGGGTCCATGACCAAGCGGCTGCTCAGGATGGATGCTTAGCTCAGCTCAGCAACTTTTCCCCTGCTTCATCCTGAGATCAACACAGCTGAAAGTTTTTAAAGTTTTTTTAAAAATGAAAAAAACATTTCAAGTTCTAGAGAACCTGACCTTAATTAAATCCCTTAGCTGTCTTGACAACTTCTTTCCTGCCAGGATCACTCATGAATCTTACCTATCCCTGTGGAAGGATCTAGTAGCCACATTTCCATCCACTTTACCTAACTCAACTACATAGACATAACAGCCCTTCACTTCTCAGATAAAACAATAGCAGAAGAAACCCAAAAGCTCTTTCCTTGGAGCCTCTTGAAAGTTACTGAATAAACTTTGTTAATAATAATTTGTTATAAATATGTACAATAGCAATTGAACATAATCATCCTTCTTGGATAACAATGGAGAGCCTATGCACCCAAAAGAATATCTATCATGAGAAGTTTACACAATAGTTTATGTTCACCTTGTTGGTCCATTTCCCCTGCTTTTCTAATTCCTAAGGTTTCCAGTACCTTCTGAGAATAGCAATCAGAATACATCTAGAAGAAACTTGTTGTAGAACTTTTTAGAGACTGAATCTACTAGGAAAATAAAGGTTCAAAATGTAAGTCTATGGCCATAGTTTATATAATTTCCTTTTAGTAATTAACAACATCATGCAAACACATTTTGATTAGCTTTTTAAAAACTAGATAGCTCAAATCTTGACTCCAAGTGGTTTTAACGGTTTCCCACAGAAAAGGCATTTCCCTCAACACTAGTCATGTTTATTGCAACTTAAATAGCATAGCATTTTCTCTTTTGTCAAAGGAAAATACCTGAATTCACCTTGTGACAGGGAGAAGGGGCAGAGGGATGGACACTGGTGTTAGCATCACTAATTAACTAGTGCCATTAACACAGAGGGTGATGCTAAAGTTTTTCCTACATGTAGAAAAACAAATATATAGGCTCCAACTGCAAACAAACTTTTAGTTAAGGTTATGTGAAGAATCTGAAATGCCTGTTCACATAAAATAATGAGAAGTGACTTTAAGGGAGGAAAATAATTTGGTAGATATTATAAAATGGTTAATACTTATGCCAAACTATCATCAAAATGATAAAATAAATTTACCAATATTATAAGTTCTAGTTCTAACATAGCAAATACAGCCAGGGCAGCAAGTCACAGTGAATTGTGGTCAAAAGTTGACATACAATAAGATTGTGAGTTAAATCTGTAACATCTTTTTAAGTTTCTTACAAATTATCAAGCTAAAGAAGAGAAATCTTGGTTATATCTTTCCAGAAGGATATGGAGTTCTTATTCAAGTGGTCTAAAATAAGGGAAACATAAAATAATAACTAATTTGATTATGAATGAGACAGAGCACCAAATACTTCTCCATCCTCTTCATCCTCACCACCCTAGGAAGGAGGCTATCACAGTAGAATATAATGCAGTAGGTTTTTAAACATGAGCATAGTATATAATCCTGTAAGACAATTACAGGAGAAAAGACTTATTTTGACTCCTTGTTTTATAAGTTTTGTTGGTCACTTGCCTCATCATTTCTGAGCCTCTGGAGAAACAGAAATCATGGTAGGAGGCCACGGAAGAGAGCTGCTCACCTTGTGACTTAAAGGAAAGACAGAGAGACAGAAGGACAGAGATGGCCAGATATACACAGAGACAGAGACAGAGATACACAAAAGCACACAGAGATAAATGAGGGAATCCCTTGGAACATGTTTCAAATGAATAAACAGTGGATGTTTGAGGAAATGAATTTACATTTGAAGCTCTTATTTTTATTTCTGAATCCATCCATTATTTCTCCTGTTTCTCTTTTTTTCATCAAACCATGTTAGGTTGATAAGCCTTCGATCAAATTTTCCATTGTACAGTTGGGAAGGCTTGAAGTGTCTTCACTACCATGTGTGTCAAATGTATATTTGATCTCATTGGCAGAGCAACTTCACCCTGTGAGGCAAAGGAAATTTTAGAAGGCATAACCAAGAGACATTTGCTTTTGTGGCTTTAAACTACTAACTCAATAAAATAGCCTAACTAACAAAAACAGAAAATATACTACCCTAATATATATGTTAGGGTATTGTATTAATATTATATATTAATATTTATATTAGGGTATTATATATAAATCATATATATATGGTTTACTTGCAGTATATATGCAGTACATATATATAATAATTATAATAAATTATTATAAAATAAATATATATATATATTCAATATGAAATAAATAGCAAGCAAACCAGAAAGAAGGAAAAAAGAGGGAAGAAAAGCAAAGAAAGAGTTAAATTCATTACTCCATTCTATTTATATATTGTACAATATTTTTATTTGCGCTAAGTAGCTTTTGATATGATCAAGCCTTCTTCCTAGATTTCCTGTCATAGAAGCATTGCTAGGAAAAGGCAATCTTTTAGTTACAATAAATTATGTCTTCAGAGATATATGTTCCTAGATACCAATAGCTTTGGTGTACTTGCCAGGTTGGGAGGGGTGGAATTGAAATACTGGATTGCATATGCAATTTCTGATCTTTACACATACTTGCCAAAGCAAAAAATAAAATGAAAATCTTTGAAATGAGACTGCAAAGCCCATTTTTCAATCAGGGACTACCCCCAAATGGAAACAAGATGACTATCCTACTTAACTACAATTTTATTCCTGATGTACATTAAGCCTCCCTTAACGTTTGGAATATTTTATGACACATGATTGGAGTGAGGGAAGAGAGAACTAGATGGTTCAATAAACAACAGTAAGGGCCAAATCTCCAAGAAACTCATTTCTTAAGCTTTCCAGGAGGCAATTTAGCTGAATAAATCTCAAGGCTCTTCCTAGTTATCAACATGCTCCCATGTGGGCAGCGAACAGTAGTAGAATCACAAAGGAGAATCTTAAAAACTTTGAAAGCAAATGCAACTTGCCAAGGAAGATCTGAATACAAACTCACAGCTAATAATTTTAGGGGTAGAGATTTCCCTTGACCTCTCTTCTAGGGTGATGGGGCCAATATCAACATTGTTGGGATTTTTTGGTTAAATTCATGAATTATTATGTGAACTAGCATCATTAGGATGAGCCATTGTTCTCTGGAACTTCTCAAAGGGGCCATCCCTTAGGAAACAGAGTCCTATGAAGACCTGTAGTCTTCATTTGTCACACATCAGTTTTACATTTCTACTAGATTCACGTGTCATTGACCTATGACTTTATATACATGGGGAGAGGTGATACATGATTTTAAAAGAAACAGAGTTGTGGATATTCAAAGTCCTATAGCATGCATATCATCATGTTTTTCTGCTAAGACAAAAGATGCTAATGCATGAATTGTTTTTCTAAACTAAAAACTCAAATCCAGGTGTATTTTGCAGTGTAGGCACTTCCAAATAAATAACTTGAGTTTTGAATAGTGTTTGTTACTCCATCTCTAAAAGGTTTGCCCTCACTGGTCTAGGATATGCCTACTGAGAAATATGTACTTGCAAGGAATTTAGGTGCAGCCAGAAAAATATAGAAATGCAATAGAAAGAATACACATCTTGGGTTTAGAAAAAAATTATACAAATACTAGTCCCAATATATTTTTCTCTTACCAAATGGAGATTATAGCAACTTGACTGGATAGTGAAAGGGATAGTATTTTAAACACTGGCTGACATGGTAGTTCACAGTGCACAATACTTATTATCAGTGTAATTTTTTACATATAAAATCAGAACTTTTTTTCTATACTTAATTTTTTCTTTTGGGAAAATGTAAGTTCTTCCTTGTAATAGATAGTATAACTGAGTTAGTTACTAGATACTTAGATTCAAAATCTCAGTCATAACTCCTATCCTAGGTAGAAATATACATGAATCACTACTTTAAGAGTTCACAGATACAACTTCTGTGGTATAAGCTGCTGTGGGGTCCTGTCCTCTGTTCCACTGTATGCCACCACTGCTCCTTACTACAGCTTCTACAAAATAAAAAGCTTGAAAGATACATTGTCATGACATGGTCTTGCTTCTACTGGAACCAACTTATTACATATTAAGTCATATTTTTTGAGGACAGGAAAAATGAAACAGTACAGTTTCCCTTTTTCCTAATTATACTGTCAAAGTGACAATACTTATTTAGAAGATAATCAGGAAAGAATTGTGTTCCTCCAAAAGATGCTAGTTTACAGTGACCATAAAGATTTACTGACCTTTTCATAACTGAGGGTCTTTGCAAATGTCCAAGGTAAGATGAGATCACCAGGGTGGACCTTCATCCAATTTCACTGGTGTCTTACATAAAGGAAAACTTAAGACATGGAGATAGAAGGTGCACAAGGAGTATGACATTGACCATGATGGCAGAGATCCTTGTCATCGAGGAACAAAGGATGCTAAAGATGCCAGGAACCCACCAGAAGCCAGGCAGATGCATGGAACAGATTCTTCCTCGTGGTCTTCACAGGCCCCCAACCCTGCCGTAACCTGGTCCTGGACTTCTGACCTCCACAACTGGGAGACTATAAATAGTTGCATAATCTACTCAACTTGTGTTACTCTCTTACAGCATTGCTCACAAACAAATGCAGAAGTTCAACATCTAGAAAGGTCTTTTATATGTTCATGTTAATTTTTCTTGCATCACGTCTAAAATTGAAAAATATATGTGTATTTCAGAATTCATATATCTCTGAAAAAATGTCCCTAGGCCACAAGCATCTATAGTTTCCAGTTTGTGAAACAATGTAAAACAGAATCTAATAATATCAATACCACATGTTACACACCCGCCTTCCTGTCTCACAGTCCATGTAAATCTAAAGGCAGAAGACTGCATTGTAAGCTGTTTGGCATTATACCCAATCTACACCCCCACCCAAAAAAAAATATATATATATAGACAGAGTTCAGAGAAAAGCACTCTAAGGATGTGCTTTATCAAAGCAGCCATATTCATTATACTACAACCCTTCCCATAGCCCAGGAAGGCCACACACTGATTGCCATTTACCAATATTCCAATGAGTTACTATGGCATTGGAGGCTGACTTTTTTATGATCTTAGAGGGAAAACGTTTTTTAAAAACCACCAGAAGATTTGAGAAGAAAATCTGATCTCCACCAGTTTGTTTCCTGCAGTTAGCTTATTTGTTTAGTTATGGGCAAGAGATATTGCTTCCTAAGATTTAAAGTTTTCTTGAATTCCAAATGCCTTGGTCTCAAGCCTTGAGGCGCTCCTACATACTGTGTCAGCTATATTTAGAACAAAGAAAACACACTCGATTCTTCAGAACTAAGTGCTTCTGCCAGTGGGTCCTGGAAAGTTGCTAACCCCCAAATAAAACAATACTGCTTTCTTTCAGTACTTCTGCTTACACTTACAGTGAGAAGATATTGACAGCACGTGTCAGTTTGAGTGACTGAAAATAAACAGAAGTGAAGAAAGCAGGGACTTTTGCTATTAAAGCCAGATTTATTTAGAGGAAATATATGACAAGTACCATTATTTTCTCAAATAGCAATCTCATGATATCTCACCCATGAAGAGAAGTTATGATGTCATTTTCATGACTTATAAAAGCTGGTTAACAGCTCTTCCCATTGGATCGTAATGATCACTGATGCTACATTGAGTCCAAGGCAGAAGGAGAGAGAAGGCATTTGGGTTTACTTGCAGAAACAATATATAAGAACAGGAAAACAAGACCGAAGTAAAAGCGATCCTATCTCTGTGAAGTCCTAGCTTCGCTCTAGACAAGTAGCAACATCTGCAAATATTGGGCAAGGCCACCCTCGGGCATCCTGTTTAGGAACAGTAGGAAATTCCAGCAAGTGGCCTTTCTATTTTTCCCATAACTCTGGACCTACCACAAGTTCAAGGTTAAGAATGCGGGTGGGGGTGAGAAGCTGTGTGTTCTCACTCCGAGCCTAACATTCAAACTTTGAAAATTAACAGCCCGTCTAAGCCTCAGTCTTCCCATCTATCAAGTTATCACATTCAGTTACAGACTAAGTTTTATTCCAGTGTTACAATTTGGAGGAGGAAATCCAATTATCCAAGTGGTATTTGTCCATTAAATTTGCTTTAATACACTGCCAAAACAGCTATTTTTATAGTCTTTTCAATACTTCCATTCTTTCAAATTTTGGGTTTAATCTTTATTTTTACACATAAAATCACATAGTTTATGCCAAGACATCAGTAAAAAATGAATTTTTCAGTTATCTTCATGAAAAACATAAGAGTTGATGTAAATTTAAAGTCCATCTCAAAAATAGGGAGAAATCCACATACAATGTTGTTGATATTCATAAGCAGTCCATTCGCATACATCAGACCTCAGACTGTTTCATATAAAGGATACTGAAGGTAGCTCAGTGGCAAACCACTTGTTTAGTATGCATGAGGTCCTGGGTTCAATCCCCAATACTAGAAAAAACAAAATAAAATCTATTTTGTTTAGATGATGTATTTTATAAATGACAATTGAGCATAAATCACGAAGAGGACTGTGAACAATTATCCTCCCTATGCTGTAGGGGAACATAATCTTATAATCTGCCTTTTTATACTTGCTGAAAACCTATTGTCTTGAGGTAGTAAGTTTGTTCAAATTCCTGAAGAAGTTAGAAAGGAATAACTGTGTGGAAATTGAAAATTTACTTAAATGATAATTTCCAGATTCTTGTATGAGGATTTTTTAAAGAAACACTCTAAATAGTAGAATAGACAACACAATCCAGGACTAGACTAAGATACCCACGAAATGTTAATATATGAGTAAAGTGGCATCTTAAATCATTACAGCAAGAATTGAACTTTTAATGAAGGATGCTGAGACAACCACTTTACCATTAAAAAAAAAAGACTAAATCTCTTTCTCACACCATACCTAATAAACTACTACTAGATCAAAAATGTACTACATAAATGAGAACATACAAATACCTCAAATAAGCATCAATGAATTTCATTAAAACCTGCCTGTAGGAAAATGTTTTCTATGACTAAAATCCAGACTCAGTTAAAAACAAGTACCACACGATTCTCCTGCAGGCTGTCCTCAGAGGTACTGCACAAGCATATCAGAGAGATTTATGACTGAGAAATATTCGTGTCTGTTACATTTATGTAAAAAAAAGTCATAGAATTTTATACGTGTTGTCTTCTTTAGTCTTTTACTTTCCCAAATGACAAGGCATCTTCTGGGTGCTGCTTCACTCTTGTTTCTGCCTCTTAAAATTTCTTGGCTTCACCATGGAGATCTCAGGAAGACAGGCTTTGCCCAACATTTGCCACAGTCAGGCTGAGGCCTTTGGGTGTTTTCACTATGACCATGGAATTCTTTCGTTCGCCTCCCACTGTAAATGCCTGTCTCTATCCACAGGTGCTTCTGAGATCTGCTGTATGCCTTAGACAGATTAAAACTTTTCTTACCTCCTCTGAGAAAATGTCAGTCATTAGTCTCCAACATAAAACTTGTCACTTGAATTCATGAAGCAGACCAGAAAAAAAAAAATTTATTCCTCCAACTCCAGTCAATGCTTATTAGCAGAAGAATGTAGAATAGCTTTGTAGCTAAGTATTATTTTCAAAGCAGAAAATTGCATAGCCTTACATGAAGAATTTAATTACAGTTTACATAGGCACTTGTAAGACTTGCCAGATTTCATTTGTTGAACAGCAATAACCTTACTACTTAAGCTTTCCTTGAAGAAAAAGAAATGTACTTAGAAGTTACAAGAATTCCAGTTAGAGTCACCAGGGAATTGAACCTAGCATCTGTATATGCCTTTTCTTTTCTTTTCTTTTCTTTTCCTTTTTTTTTTTTTTTTTGTGTGTCAACCAGCTGCTCAACTGCTGAATCAGCTCACTGCCCTTTGGTAGTTTCTATCAGTTTCTCTGTTTAAGGCTTTTTTCCTCATGAATCTATGGAAACTTTCCTTCCTATAAGATAAAATGAATGACATTTGCCATTGTCCCTATGGTAACTGTGAAGGAAAAATTACCTCAGAAACTGTAACATAAAGCAAGTTGTTCATGGTGAGAAATAAGGAAATAATTTCGTTTTCTTTTGTTGTGGGTCACCAATTATCTTGGCATCAATCAGTAGAGATTTGATGCTTACCCACTAAGCTGTGTCAGCAACTGCGACATGTAGGATTACATATGAATTGTCCTCTATCCTCTTTACTTCTTTTTCTTGCTTACCTTGACTATAAAACACCACTCTGTCTAGTTCCATAATAACCCTTGATACGTGGAACAGCAATCACTCTACATCAGACACACACACACACACACACACACACACACCTTAGTTTTATTTTTCAAGGGGTTCTTGACTATTGTTGACCCTGTGCTCTTCCATGTAAGGTTTAGAAACAGCTTTTTAGGGCCTGGGGATTTGGCTCAGTGGTAGAGCATTTGTCTAGTTTGTAAATGTTCTCAGTTTTAATCTCCACAGCACATAAAGAAAAAAGAAACACCTTTTAGATCCACAAAATACCTTGGTATATTTTCACTGAACTATACAACATCTTTCAATTACTTTGTGGGGACTTGACTTCTTAAAAATAATTCTTCAAGAACATATACCTCTACTTTGTTTTAATATCTTTTAATAAAATTTGTATTTTTACTCAAAATTTCACATCAGGAGCTCTGATTTAATTCTAAAAAGGATAGATAGATAGATAGATAGATAGATAGATAGATAATCCTATATTACCTTGATTTGATGATGTATACAGATAGAATGGTAGATTCATTGATACATACATATATACATCATGCATATGCAAACATAATTCCTATGAAAAAAGTCTCCTTTGAATTTCATTTTATATTTTCTACTAATATAGATAAATTAGAATTATTTCATATGTTAATTTGAAATCAAACATCTATTTTAAGTTTATTAAGTTTAGCGTTTTAGTATATCTTTTGGAATTTCAGATAAGCATTATAACATCTATGGATAATGACTCATTTGTTCTTCCACTTATATATATCATTTCTTCTGCTGCTGCTAGAGTTGACTTTGCTTAATGGGTGCTGAGTATATCTTTTTCCATCCACTTTCTTTTAATCATCATATATCATTGAATTTAAATTATACCATACATATGCAATATATTGTTGGATTCCTTTTTCATATAGTCTATTATATTTGAAATTACTAAAAGCCATTAATTTAACTATTATACAGTGATTCATCCTATTATTTTATTTCATTATGTTTTCTTTTTCCCCCTTTCTCTACTTGTATTCTTTACTGTTAATTTTTCCATGTCCTACTCTTTCCTTTCCTACTGCTTCCCTTTTTGAGTGGATACTATAAAATGTTTGACTAAAATAATTTAATTTAAGTCAATCAACACATTTAATGTCCAGATCAAAACAAGAATTATTTACTACTTTTCATTATCTTCTTTATATTTCTTGTTCAATATTTCAGCTTTCTTTTTTAACCCACATATAGGATATTTTTCTTTTTTGTCTATTTTTAAAATATATTCTAATTTTTAACTGTTTTTATTATATTCTGTATGAACTTAAAGTTCAACATATCAATACTTGATGAAAAACACCTGTTCCATATTATGCCTAAGAT
>NDGN011459112.1:0-10067 GCA_002564285.1 Tympanoctomys barrerae | reverse complement strand
ATTTTGTGCCATTGTTTTTATTTTTTTTTAAATAACTGATGTCAAAATAAATAAATAAATATGCAAAAAAAAAAAAAACCCAAAACCAAAAAAACTGCAATTCCTGAGAGGAATTCAAAGCTTCCTAGGAAATGAGAAAGAATTTGTGCTAATGACCTGTTAGTCCCTCCTTGCCTCCCTCGCCCCTCCCTGCTTCCTCTCCCTCCCTCCTCCACTTTTTCCTCTCTCCCCCACCAATGGCTTTCCAGGGTAGTATGAGTGATTCTTATAGCTGTCAACAAAAGCACTGACTAACCAGGGGATACATTATTTTTGGGTGATTTTCAGGTCAACAGAATAATCAAGAGTGAATGCTTTTGCTTGCTAGAGGGACAATACATCGGGGAAAAGAAGGCAGTGTTCAAAGGTTCGTAGACAGCTTTGAGAGAGCTAAAAAAACAGCACAAACCCTCAAAAGTCCTCGTAAAATCTAAGCCAAGGAAACAGCAGTGGGCTCCTAACTAAGGCTTGCGTGAGCCTGTCCGCTGCTTTACATTACTATGCAGTGGAGCGGGACTCGTAAGTATGACATATGTGAAGAACTAGAAGTAAGTAGGTAATTGATTTATATTGCTGTACATGACAAGAGCATAATTTTACTATTTAGCTCTTCAAAATTTGTAAGTTTCATACTTGCTGTTGTAATACAAATTAAACTTTTATTTATTTGATATTCAATATTGAATTGATCAGGAAACACTCACCAATGATGTTAGCCTGTGCAGATCTATCATTGTTATCATTTGAGCATGTAACAATTTTCAAGAATTAAATTTAGTTAAGTGTGGAAACATTTTTGTAGCCACTATTAAGTAGACTTTCTTTAGGATGAGTGCAGCCATAAATCTGCCCTTATCAATAGATGGTGAGATTTCAAATTTATGAGCAGCACCTACAGTTTTATGCATTAACAAACATTTCATATAATTCTGTACATTTTTGCTTCCTTATCTAGAGCAGCTCATCCTATAAAGCTGCTATGTAATGAAATACAATATATGGAGCAAATATTATTGTATCTTACAAAACTATCTTAGAATAAATTATTGTTGCATAGAAGATGCAGATTTATGAAATAAGTGGCACATATGTTCTTTCACAAATGGAGCTGACTACTTACGGCATTAGTGAAAAGCACATTGATTAACCAGTAAGTGGTAATGTTGTTTTCGATCTGGTCTGAACAAATCAATTTTACTTAATGTGCTAAGTTTTCTTGACTTTGAGGTGTTTAGGTGAAGTAGATATTATATTGCCTGTGGGGAAACACTATACTTGTAATTAAGCTAAGGAGGTAATTTCATGAAAAGAAGAGAATAGGGCAAAGTTTTCCAGATAATGAGATTCCCAGAAGTGCAAGGACTGTCCCTACTTGACTGGAATAAATTGCGTTTTCATCTATCATATGGCTAATCTAAGAGTAGCCATCTCCTTGTTAAAAGAGGTCTATCAAATAAGGGATAAAATATTATTATTTAGAAGGATAACAAATTTGGAAATATATTAACAATAACAACACAACAGCAAAGTCCCTGTAGGGGTAGCTACATAAATATTCCTTGAATGAACAAAAGGACCTACATAAAAGCTATGGCCCTTTCCACAGGTAATATGCTCTATTTGCATTTTTCTATACACAAGAGAGTAGAGTAAAAACTGTAACACGGGCACAGAACCATACTGTAAAAAAAGCAATCTTTTTATGCAGCATATTAAATGATATAAGGACTTATGGCAACTTGCCTAGAAGTTGGTGTCCAAACAGCACAGAAGAACATCAAGGATGGAGTGAAGCTTTCATTTCAAGAAGAGCGAGCTTGCCTTCTGAGCTGAAGCCCCACTGTTGCTGAAGTTGCTTGTTTATGATAATTAGGAACTATCAGGTACATTGTCAAAGATGGAAGTACTGAGTATGTAATTCTGTACCCCTAGAAAATAGTTGATGAACATTATGTTTGAAGAAAAATGACCATAAGCTATGAGCTCTATAAGGCTGTTACACACCTAATCTCAGCTGATGCTAAAGTTTGGAGATAGAACTTGGTGCAGTGGTACCCACCTATAATCCCAGCCATGGGAAGTGGAGACAGAGAATTGAGAATTTGAGACCAGTGTGGACTCAATAGTGAAACCCTGTCACTATAAACTCCCCTCATCTATGAACAAGAAGTCTAGTAGAGGCATATTTAAAAATTTTTATTAAGACCAATTCAGAAATTGCATGGAAAACTTGTTTTGGGTATATTACTGAGAACTACTGGGCTGCAAACACAGGTTTTATTCTTCACCAAAGACCAAATTAATGATGAAAATTAAAGAGTTAAGAAAGCATCACCATAATTTCTTAGCCTTTTTCAAGTGTTTTCAGTCTTACATTTTTAAAAAGAAAAATAGAGAAACATTGAAGAAACAATACATCACGAGGAGTGAGGTTGATCCCAGCAATGGTTTGGCATTTAACAAGCACATAATGAAACTTATCAGAGTAATAATCACATCAATAGATGTTAAGAAAGCACGTGACAAATATCCAGCATCCATTCCTGGTGAAACTAAGAAAATGAGGAATTAAGGCAAAATTTCTTGATCTGACAAACTTCGTCTACAGAAAACCTGCCGCCAACATCAAACATGATGATCAAAGAATTAGTGCTTTCACTCTAAAGTCGAGGATGTCCAATCGCATATCTACTCAACACTGACTCGAAAGCTCTAGCCAGAGTCTCACTGGAAAGGCTGAAGTCACACTGTCTTTATCTGCACGTGATAAGATTATGTAGAAAGACTGATGAAATATGCACAAATGATATTAGAAAACAAAAATTTAATCTGTGTGGTTGAAGAATGTAAGTTTAGTAATGCACAAAGTCAAATTGTATTTCCACATGTAATATTAGCAATAGGTATCATGATTAGAGTATATCAAAGCCTCATACAAAGGTTGGCAAAGTAGCTCAGCACACTAAAGCACCTGCAGGCAGGCGCAGGGGCTGGGGGTTCAATCCTTTGGCCTGCCATGCTGCCCATGCCCCTGGGGTGTGCTGAGATGGCAACTGAGACTGGGTGTGGTGGTGCGTGCCTGTAATCCCAGNTCTTGGGAGGCTGTAAACAGGTGGATCACTACGAGTCGATCTAGTAGTGAGACCCTGAACACAGTGTGGACCCTCTCCTTCCCCTGGGGGAAAAAAAAGCCTCATACAATAGTGAGGGGTGTGTTTTGTGGAGCTGGCTGAATCTAGAGTTTGTGATTGATTTATGGCCCAGTGTTAGAATTAAGAGGGTGAGTGCTCTGCCTACCGCAAGGTGGGTAGACTGCAAACAATATAAGGGACAGAAAAAGGCTCATCCCCTACCATTTGTGGCTTTCCTACAGTTTGCTACCATGAATCAGTCTCCTCTGCTATGCCACCCTGCTTTGGACCAACTGATTATGAACTGAAACTTCTAAAAACTTAATTATCCCTTAATTTTGGGTACTTTGTCTCAACAACTAAAAGTAAGAGAAGTAAATAAAATGATTAAAATAAAAGAAAGATGGAAGGGAGAAATATATACACACAAGCTAGCTAAGATAATTATATTACTAATTTCTATCGGTTTATTGAAAGGAACATCTACTGCTTAATTATTGATCAATTTTGCATGCCTATATCTGGTAATCTGAGCAACTACTTTCAAGAAAACAATATATAATACAACAACCATTGTTGATTTCCTATCCTCTTGGTTGGAAATTCTTTATCATTGTTTTAACATTTATAATCTCTGTTTTGAAAAAATGTATTTAGAACAGGGTCTATAGGGTCTCACTATACAGATCGGACTCATAGTGATTCTCCTGTTTTCAGCCTCTCTAGCACTGGGATTATGGGTGTGTGCTGCCACACCCAGTCTCAATCACCATCTCAGCTTGCCCTGGGGGTGGGGCGAGCAGGACATGCCAGGGATTGAACCCTGATGTTTGTGTCTGCCTAACCAGACGTTTTAATCTTCTGAGCTACCTGGTTGGCCATAAAATTTCTAATTCCTTTAAAATAAAAATATTAATGCCTTTGAAATCGCATAAAAGTAGGGAATATTTAGGAAAAATTTAATCAAATACATGTGAAACCTATCCACCAAATATGACGAACCGTTATTGAAATCAAAGAGTACTCAATAAATGAGCAATACATTTTTTTCATGAGGTGGACAACTCAAAGTTGTGAAGCTGTCAATTCTATATAAAGTAATTTATAGAGTCAACTTAATTCCTGTTAATATTCTAGTTGCCTTTTTTTTTTTTTTTCTTTTCAACAAGAGGAAACCTGGCATGGTGGCACATGCCTGTAATCCCAGCCCTCTGGGAGGCTAGGGCAGGAGGATTTCAAGCTCAAGCCCAGCTTAAAGAACCCAGTGATTTAGAGAGACCCTATCCCAAAAAGCAACAAGAAATGTGACAAAGATACAAGACTTGTCATGATTGTGTTAATTGTACCCAGTGGGTGCTGTATAAGGGTGAGCAGATGAAATGACACAGAAGACAGCCCAGAAGGAAAGCCATCCCCTATGTGAACCAGTGCATTCGAAGAAGGTAGGCAGGCGATTTAATGAAGAAATGATCATCTTCTAAACAAATGGTTGTGGAGCCGCTCAATTTCTATAAACAAAACAATGCTTTCAAACCCCTTGTACTATGTACAAATAGTTAACAGATCAGTTGTTTAACCTAAAATTATGAAGGAAATATTGGATAAAATCTCTGGGTTCCTTTTACAGAAAACGAGCTGTTTACTATAGTAACAGAAAACAGATGAGTATTTTTTTTTGGGGGGGGAAGAGTAACACAGAGGGAGGTGGGGAAGTCTGTAGGTTGATAAGTATATAGACATAAGCAGTGTGCCACAAACTTAGTTTGGGTCCAATCAAGATAAGCAAGCAATATGGTAACTGAAACACAAAACTTATTCTAAAGGATCACTGATTATAATAGGGGATTGGAGTAAGTAGGAATTGGCTAGTAAGAGGCAAAGAGAAAGCCACAGGAATATCAGATGGAAGGACTAGCTACACAGCCATCGGTGGAAATGTTGAGAAAGAGTACCAGAGGAAAAGCCTCATTGCCATGCCAACCTCAACAATTTGAGACAGAGACCTTGCTGGAGAGCCTTGCCAGTGCATTCTAGACAGGGAAAGAAGTCGCCAGCCGCAGACCAAGTGCAAGTTGCACAAAGCTGAGCTTTTGAGGCAGCGGGAGACTCGATCACAGGAAGGGTGTCCCCAGAGGCACTTGGCTATGGAAATGCCTGAGGGAGTGGCCACTCCAGCAGATGGTCCTGCAGGAGCCTGGCACTAAAACTGCCTGATCATGCACACACCAGAACCCAGAAGCTAAATCTTTTCTTTGCAACAGCTCCTCAATACCTGCCACTGACAACGCTTAGCACTCTGGAAAGGAAGAGTGTTTAAGGATCCATGTTTCAATGGAATAGACAAAAGGGCTGGAGGATTAGATCAGTGACTACAGCAAAGAGATGAAAGGGGTTCAAGGAAAAGTGGAGACAGGGAGAGAGGGGGCAGACAGAGAGGGATGGATATGTCCAATATCTTGGTTGTGATAACGGTTTCACAGGTATATGTCAAAACATCCTAGTTTACCTTAAAATTTGTATAGTTTATTGTATGTCAATTGTAGCTCAATAAAGGTATTGAAATAAATATCTCTCACCTAATACAAGTAATATTTGCATCAGCTAGGGACCTCAGTGTAAAATGTTTCTATCTATCTATCTATCTATCTATCTATCTATCTATCTATCTATCTATCTATCTCATCTGTATTATTGCTTTACACGAACAACAAAAATTGCTGAGCCTCGAGGATCTCTTACTCTATTCAAAGTGACAGCCCAAGGGACCTTACCTAAAGATTCACTGTAATTCTAGGAGGCCTGCATGACTGAAGAAGTTTACCTCCACCTGTCTATGGGGGGGCATTGAATAAACTCCCCTCGCTAAAACCCAGCATCTCAGGAGTCAAGGTGCATTTTCTAGGCCAGCCTTGACCATGGTCAGTGCTCACATCTTCCAGCTCTCTGTCTCTGCTGCTGCACTCCATCCCCTGCCTTAGCCCTGCCCTCTTCCTGGTTGGATGGGACATCAGTGGTTCATGGTGACTGTTCAGCATTTAGAAGCCCACTGGGGTACAGCCAGGTTCACTGCCTCTGTAGTCTTAGAAAGTACTTACTGCCCATTTTTTTACCCCCAGCCTGCTCTACATCAGAATCATTTTGCATTTATTGAAATATTTATGTAATTCTTACTGTATGTGTGCATTGTACTATTTATTAAGACAACAAAGAGCCATACAAGTTCTTTGTTTATGGTGCTCATGTTTTAGAAGAAAACATAAAATTACCAATTTAGTCATACTTATAGCTCTGCTATTCACATGTGTACATGTGTGTGAAATATTCACCACTTTGGTAAATGGACATTGCTGGATATGCCTTTTGGGGATTTCATTTATTTTTCTTTCAGCAACAGTCTGAAAGTAATTAAAATTGTTTACAAAATAGATAACTGCATTCTAGAGTCCATATATTGTTTTAGCTCCTTGTCACCACTACTATCAAAAAACTCAAGATGGGCATTTCAGTGGCTGGGGCAGGCAGAGACGGGGTGAGGAGTTGAGATATGTATCACTTGTCCAGTTAATCAGTCAGTAAAGTATGCTGCTGAGCATGACTTTGCCTGGGACTGACTTGGTTCTGTGGAATGTGGGAGCCCCATGTAAGCATTCAGTTTGTCCTTTTGGCCCTTGAGTGGATAATGTTAATAATAGTCAACAGAAACCATTTACTTTGCAAGAGGGGCACTCACTCCAAGGTCAAATGAAGTTGGAAAAGAACAAAGTATGGGGTCTCATGTCAGTGAAATCACTGGAGAAGTTGGGCTTCACAGAATGTTTTTCAAAGAATAAAAAACTGAAAGAAAGAAGGCTTGGGGAGGGGAATATGAAAGTGCGGACAAAGGGCATGATGTGTGGTGAGGTGTGAGACTGTTAGAAGGGTCATGGCATTGGTGGCACTGAGTTTTACGGAAGCACCTCTTGGCCATTCTGCAGTGGGGTAGCATCTGTCACTTCAGTGAGGTATTTAAAAGGTGTGTGCATATATGTCTCTAACTATTAAAACAATTGAACATTCTTGCTAAATTTTCACCAAAGTCATAAGGAAAGCCTTGTTTCTACTTTCTGTGATAATTACATGTAATAAATTGTTGACCTTGGAACACATAGTCTATCATTTTCTTAATTCTCTAGTTTTACACAACAGGTTCCTTGTCTGTCTTATATTCATACCCAAATTATTGCGAATAGGTAAATTACCCTGTTTTCAGTAAATTGTCATTTTGTACTATTTTGGGGAAAATTATCTGCATGGATCTAGAAGAAATTGTGATTCCCCCCCCCCTTGTAGTGTGGCATAGAAACTATGAAGTTCTTAGATGATTTCTGTACTGGTTTTGGTAGAGAAACGCTAATCTCATGCTCCTTGGACACAGTACACTGAAGAAAAGGTTTTCAGTGAACATGGCAAGAATACCCATGTTTGGATTGCAGAATAAAGTATGAAACAGGTTTAAGTTCAGAATTGATGCATCATTAGCAAATCAGATGTAGAATGTTCCTTTGGTACTATGCAGACATCCTGGATAGCTCTGCTGTGTATCAGTGCAAGAATTTACACATAATTTTCAAAGCCATTTTGTAGTCCCATCCTCCTCAATCATAGCTTTGGTGGTCTCAGCTTTCCTGGATGATAGGGCTGCCTGTCCACTCACCACATTCCCAGGTTCCACTCCAATCAGGCTGGAGAAGGGATCTGAGAGAAGGTCAAAGTTGGAAACTGGGTGAAACCGGGCTTACTTTCCAAAACTAGTAAGATGTCTAGATTTCTTTAAAAATAATCACCTTCTGGGCATGGACTCAAGAAACTGAGGCAGAGGGGTTGCTGTGAGTTCAAGATCAGTCTGGGCTCCATAGTTCAGACCAAGCCCTGCCTGAACTACAGAACAAAATCCTCACTTAGAAAACCAAACCACACCAAACCATACCTTACTGTACCATACCATACCATACCATACCATACCATACCATACCATACCATACCATACCACGCCATGCCATGCCATGCCATGCCAAGCCACACCACACCATGCCACACCACACCACACCCTGGAGCCTTACTACAACCTTGTGGCTCATTACTTATTCCTTTGAGTTAGTTTCAAAGCTCACAAGCCCTGATATATCTAACAATATATACATCTCCAGCATCTGCCCCAGTTTTAGATCTTCGGCCCTCTCCAAGTCTAGTACTTCCACTCTAGAAAGTTTCTTAGCAGACCCATCCTATTGTGACATTGGTAGCTTGCTCCCTCCTAACCGGTCTTTCCTACCCTTATCTCTTCTCACAGCACAGTGCATAGGTCAGCTTTGTAACCCCTTCCTGAGAACATCCTAAATTTCCTCGCTCTCCTCTACTCCTCCTCATTCTATTTCACCTGGCAATCCTCAGCCACGATGTGGTAGGTACAATGCTCCCCCCCCAAAGATTCGCACTGTTTAATGGCTGCACATGTGTGCAGCTTAGGTTACTTGGGGAGGGAGAATTAAGGTTGCAGAAGGAATTAATGCTGCCAATCAGCTGGCCTCAAGATAGAGTGAGCACCTTACATGTTCAGGTGGGCCCATGATCAACAGAGATGGGAGAGAGAGAACCAGGGGAACGATGACTGGTGTTAGCTTTGTGGTCTGAGGGAACAACCAAGAATGAACTCTAGAAGCTGGAGAAGGAGAGGGAATGAACTCTTGTCCACAGCCTCCGGAAGGAATGCAGCCTTGCTGATATCTTGGATCTACCCTAGTGACATTTGTTTTGGGATTCTGACATCCAGCAGTGCAAAATAATAAATTTGTGCTATTTATTGCTACTTCATCTGAGGAGGAATGGGAAACTATGCCCATGATTAAACTCAACTGTCTTATTTATGCTAGCATGTGCAGAATATTCCATTGGGAAAACCATGTCATCATGCTAAGTGGTCTCAATTTGAAGATGACTATATATTAAAACTGGCCACATGATCTTTATATACTTTCTTATCACACTTCCCTAAGATTTTGTGTTCTCCTCCAAGATGATATTTCACTAATTCCCTTTTCTTCAGATCTCCAGCATAGCCTTTTCTCTACTGACTCTTAGTTTACGCTTGCTATTTTTCTGTTGCTGGGACAAAAACCTGACACGCGGGACTTAAAGGAGGAAGGGCTTGTTTTGGCCCAGGGTTTCAGAACTTTCAATGTGTGGCAGATGGGCTCCATGGCAGGGGATGTGGCGCAGTAAGGCTGCTCAGTTCACGATGACCAGAAGTGGAGAGAGAGCAAAGTTCAGGAACAAGAGTACACCATCCCAGGCCTCAACTCAATGGCTCTCTGCCTCCACACAGTGCTTCGGTCCTAGCAGGACATTTAGCTACAAGTTAAATGATGGATTAACCCATTGAAGAGTACAGAGCCCTGCTGATCCACTCTGAATGTACAATGTTGCAGGACTTTTTAGATCTAAACCACAACACCTCATAGAAAAAATTACAAATGGTTGGGAAACACCACATGTCCTTTGCTCACTCTCCTTTCATTGCTACATGGGTCTTTCATCTTGCATGCGTTACATGGATGTCCTGTTGAGGAACCAACCCGAAGCCGTTCCCTTCTACTGAATTCTAGGCCCCAGCCCGCTGGACTTCTCAGGCTTCCCTGATACAGTAACATTCAATAGCTCAAGCACAATTCACCAAAATCTTAATTCTGTTTTTTCCTTCATATACTGCACCTAAATGTGCATTTGTCTTTAAAATATGCCCTGACTCCAGTTACTTTTGTCCTTTAGTGATAAGACAAATATAACTGAGTTTCAGTTCTTCATCTTTTATCTGGAAGGATTCAATAATATCTCTACTGTTACTCTCTGTTATCCTACAGC
>NDGN011459108.1:11055-28848 GCA_002564285.1 Tympanoctomys barrerae | reverse complement strand
AAAAAAAAAAGAGATAAAGTTCTAGGAATAGAGAAAAAGTGGAGAAATTCTCATAATGTTGAGGAAAGATGGCTTAAAATACCTGCTAGTCTGAAAAAAAAATAGGCACAAAGGATTAGAAATACAAGAAATGTACCAGGGAAATGTCTGGGAGAGCAAATGAGGAGGGAGCCAGATGAGGCTGGATGAGCTGTCCAACAGCTACACAGATCTCACCCTAAGGAACAAAGCTGGGAAGAAGCAAGCTGTGGGAGACCTGTGGAAGGTGCAGTTCTAGAGAGGCTCAGCCAGGATGCAGGACAGAGGACTTGGCATGACCATGAAATGGGCCTCCTGCAGCATCCCTGCTGTGCTCAGTGTCTGTGGGCAGAATCACAGTGACTTCTGAGATGAACCTGTAGGACCATCAGTTTCTCCTGTGGTCAGAGAGAGTGAAAAGAAACACTCTCATCGCCATCTGCCATGACTTCGTGATGTGTCAGCACAACTGAAGGACACTGCTCGGGATTTACTCCCCTAGACATTTCTGGCTAGGTAAAATACAAGGATTTTCATGCAAAAAGTGAAATGGCAAGCATTTTGTTTTTCACTCTCAAGGTGACTTGGTACTTTGTGGATCACACATATTGCCACTATCTATTGTTTTACTTCATTGTCATGTGCAGCAGGCAGGCTAGTGCTGCCTCCCTCTTCCCCAGTTCTCCTTGTAGCCTTCTTAACCGTTAGGTCTAGACAAGGTGCTCAGCTGCTCCCATAGGACACATACATCACAAGGTCAGAGGCAGTGAGAACTGGAAGTTATTCTACTTTGTCTCCTCAGGTTAAGCTCATGCTTGTGGTTCCAGATCATCTTTGCTCTCCACCACCTTATAGCAATCTTCACACTTTTCAGTTTTTACTCTGTGAACTTCAAGCTCATGTTTTTCATCCAAAGTGAAAACAATAACCTTCATAACTTATTTAACCAGCTCCTACTAGAGTAAGGAAAAATTCCTGTAACGAATCTTTATTATATATAGCTTCTTGCATCCACACACATACCAAGTGCTCTGCTTCACTGATGGAACTTTCAGACACAGTGACAGTAGCTAGACAGAAGTCTGGAGGGACTGTTTCCAAGAAAACCATGTAGGGCGGATAGAAAATGGTTGTGTAAAGATGTATTTTACAGTTCTGTCAGAGAATTTAGAGATATACTGATAAATAAAATTTTTTAAATTAAGGGGGGGAAGGCAACTATTAACACCAGGAAAACAAAATGATGCCTTAAAAAGCAATTTAAGGAAAGACATGATACAATTCAGTAATAAACAACATATATGTGGTAATGATAAAGAAAATGTGTTTAATGATTTCAGCAAATACCACAAAACCTATATTATGAAAATGAAGAAAAAAGACGTATAAAAAAGAAGAAATGGATTTATACAGAGCTAAATTACAATGTTTTACAGTAGGACACCACTAGATCACATCTTTAAATATAGATATGTACATTTACATAATGAGAACTGAGGCAAAATGCAGATCAAGAAAAGCTAAAAAACTTTAAATTCTGGCACAAAAAGAATCGCACATAAAGTTGGGACCAGAGGAGGTGTGGCTTATGAAGAGATCAGCATCATTAAAAAGAAGCCAAGTAATCTGTACAAGGATAAGAAGAGCATATCAGAAATCAGAAAACCCCACCTAGCTGGATATAGTACCACATTCCTGTAATCCCAGCACTTAGCATGCTGAGGCAGGAGGATTGCCATGAGTTCAGCCAGCCTGGGCTAGTGAGTTCAATGTAGGCAGAAATTACTCAAGAAGACCATGTCTCAGGAAAAAGAGTAAGACTATACGTATTACAGACTTAAAAGAAGCAAAAGTATAAACATTTCATTTGAGAAAAGAGGGCCTGAGCCTCTGCTCAAGACGGCTTGCCTAAGGAACTGGTTCCCCAGGATTCATTTCATTGTGCTCAGCGATTCAGATATTCAGAAGCCACTACAGTCATGGTCCAAAGGGGCCTGGCTACTGTTTCCACTAGCAGCAGATGCAGCATTGTCTCTATGATGCTGGTTTTACCTACAAACAGAATTTAAGAGCTGTAGGGTCAGAGAGGCATCCATTCAGATTTCAAAGGCCTGGGAGGCAAGGCAAGGAGACCCTCATAGTACATAAAGCTGTGGGAATGTTCTTGAAGATGCAGTGGACACACCATGAAATCAGAGATGCCAGGAATGTGAAACATCTGCTGCAGCTAAGGAGAGAGGCCACATGGGCTGCAACCAGCAAAGCTAAAGAGGCAGACTTCTATGGAACTCATATCTCACTACCACATACCCTGGATGTTGAACATGAAGTTACAGGATTCAATGTTTGCCTAGCTGGATTTGTCATGTTTTAGTTCCATTCTTTTTTATATCCTTATTTCTCCCTTTTGGAATGGAAATACCAGTGCCACTGGATATTAGGATTATTTAAATTATTTTTTGTTTGCTTTACTTTTCTAGAAATTCACAACTAAGAATTTGCCTTGAATCTCAAAAGAGACTTTGACTTGGAATTTGAAAAAAGCTAGAAGTTTGGGACGTGGGGAGAGGAATTATTGTATCTAGCTGTATTTAGGTTAGGTGGAATTATGATCTATTTATTTGGGGACTAAGGAGATGTGCTTGTGTATCAAGTTGACAAGGGTTGGGATGTGACAGTTGAGCCTTTTTGTGTCGACTTGCCTTGGAATCAAACCTGGTGGACAGGGAGAGCATACTTCTAGCTGGGTCAACAGAGTTGTGGCCTAGGGGTCCATATGTAGTCCCTAGCCACCTCCTCTCTGACACTGTTCTCTTGCTCTGCTTCCCAACTGTCTAAGACTGAATTCCCTTAAAAATATGAGCCCAACTAAATCTCTCCTCTTTTAACTTTTTTTTTTTTAAACCAAAGAATTGAACTTAAGCCCTGGCCCTTGCACAGAGCTCTATCCCTAGTCCACCTCTCCTCTTTAAGGTTGTGAGTGTTGTTGTAAACAACAAGTAAGCTCACTAATACAACTAAGGAGAGTGTTACAAAAAGCTCAGTGGTTAAAAAATAGGAAAAAAAAAATAGGAAAAAGACTGTGATAAGGAAGGACAGAGAAGTATATTCTGTGATGGTCATAATGTTCTATTTCTTACACTAAATAGGTTATATAAATGCATGTGTATTTTGTGGCTATTAGGGGGAAATGCTAAGCAAACAACAGAACCTATCACAGAAAATCTATACGTGCATGAGGTTTAGCTTTTGTACAGTGTTTGATATTCCAGGTAACATTATTATTTGTTATGACACAAAAATAAAATAATAAATTAAAATTTTACAACAAAGTTTACATGTACAGTAGGTTTGACTAAACCTTTTCCAAATATATGCAGATTTAGAAATTTTACATACATGAGTAATTTTTATGGCACCACAAACTGAAACATTACACTATCAATCTATCACTATAATTTTTTTTATATTTGCATTAGAGTGTGTTTGTAATACTGAACAGTGATGCTCATGCTAGGGAATTAATTAGTACATGCATATAATATATCTTGATCATTTTCAGCCTCCTACTGCCCACTCATCCCTTCTTCTCCAAAAGTTTGTCTTCTTTCTCCTTTACTTTATTCATTTCTATTTATTTGTATTTTAAGTTTCCCTAAGGAAACATGTAATATTTAACTTTCTGAGTACGGCTTCAAGTTCCATATAGTTGCCTGAAAAACATGATTTCATTATTCTTTATGGATTAATAATATTCCATTGTACATTTTCCTTATCCATTCATCTGGATGGGCATCTAGACTGTTTCCATAGCTATTGTTAACCGTATCACTATAAATATGGGCATACATGTAACAATGCAGTTTGATATTCTCAATTCTTTTCATAAGATACTCAGGAGAAGTATACCTAGCTCACATGGTATTTCATATTCAGTTTTTTGAGGAATTTCCACACTGACTTCTATAGGATACCAATTTATGTTTCTACCAGCAAAGGAAGGTTCCTTTTCCCCATATCCTCACCAGCATTCACAATATTTTGAGTTCTTGATGGAGTAAGATGGAATCTCCATGTTGTTCTGATTTGCATTTGTTTAATGGCCAAAACTATGGACCATTTTTTCATGAATTTATTGTTCATTTGTACTACTTTTGACAGGTATCTATTCATTTGAATTTCCCATTTTTTTCATTGGGTCTTTTATTTGGGGGCTCTAATTTTTTAAAAGTTTTTTAATATTGTCTAGATAACAGTGCTCTATCAGAGGAGTAACTAGCAAAAATTTCCTCTCATTGTGTAGGTCGATTCTTCACTCTATTGATTGTCTCTTCAATATACAGAAATGTTTTAATTTGATGTGATCTCAACTGTGAATTCTTAATATAATTTCCTGTTTGTTTTGAAGTTCTATTCAGAAAATGTTTATGTCTATGGCTTTAAACATTTTTCTTATGTTATCTTTAGTAGTTTCAAAGTTTCTAGTTTTATTCCTAGGTCTTTGGTCCATTTTGATTTGATTAGCACATAGTAAAAGACAGGAATACAATCCATTTTGATTTGATTTGAGCACTGGGTGAGAGACAGATTTAATTTAAGTCTTCTGCACATAGAGGTCCAGTTTTCCAAGCATAACTTGCTAAAGAGGCTGAATTTTCTCCAGTATATGTTTCTGGCCCTTTGTCAAAAATTAGATGGCCATAATTGAGGTGTACAGTGTTTTGTTTCTCGTGTACATGTCCGTTTTTGTAATGTATTGAAACAGACTGTATAACAACCTACCACTTGATTTTAAGCCATAAGCACTGATAAGGATAAGAAAATTAGGAATTTAGGATGACAAAGAATTACTGTAAAACCATTTAACCATTAAGCAAATAACTGTTATTTAAAAATTCAACTGAAGCAGAAAGATACATGAAAAACTAATTACCTCTTCAAATATGTTCTGAATAGCAATGAAGCCTTTAAAAGGTCACTTTGTTATCAAGCTGCCTTCAAAAAGACTTAAAAAGCTAAGCCAAGACCTATAAGAAGCAAGGAAGAAACATAACTCATACTTTTGATCAAGAGATAAAAATAAGTCGCATACGAATAAAGAATCAGAAACCAAAAGTGGCATTGTATTTTTCAACATCCACAGTAAAAACTATGGGGCAATACAGAATATATTTAAAATTCTAAGGAAAAAAATTTCCAAACTTGATTTCCATACCTAGCCAAGAGAATTACTATAAAGATATGATAATTCTTTGGGGTATTGAATAAAAAGCATCTAACCACAATATAATCTTAAATACATTTTATAGGAATATAAAACCCTAAGGGGTTCTAGGAGAAAAGGTAGTGAGAATTACTTAGGAGTGAATAATGAAAATAATTATTAAGGTCAATTTCATTAAATTTTCATGCTTTATGATTTTTTCTGTAAGATAATGAGTTAATAATGACTAACATTTTTGAAACACATTATTCTTTGCCAGACATTGCCTTAACAATTTTACATGCACTGGTTTATTTCAATCTTGCAAAAGCCCAGAAGTAGACTATATTAATCTTGATTTTGTATGCAAAAAATCTAAGGCACAGAGAAGCTACCTTCTCAATATCAGGGATAAGCGGTATAGCAAGAATTCAAAACCTTCCAGATGACTCCAAAGCTGGAACTCTCAGATCCTCATCAAATAAATAAATACATGCATATCCAATAGTTACATGGAGCAAAAATTCACAATTTCATGAGATTACATAAAAAGCATATCGCATATTTCTAAAGCTTATAAGAACATTACTATTTTTCAAGGTCTGGCTCATTTAAACTACCATTCATTAAGCTGCTACTATGTACCAGCTTGGGCTCTTAATATGTATTTGTTTTAATCATCCTAACACCACATCTCTAATTTACAGCTGCAGACTTTGAAGTTCTCAGAAGTCATATAATTAGCCTGCTAGTGAAAGATGCTAGTATTTCAAAGTAATTTTTCTGAGAAATACCTGAACATCACTGTCTCAGTTACTCTTCTCTCATTGCTGGGACAAACAAAAACACCCAAAATGAAGGAAGGAAAGGTTTATTTAGCTCACAGTTACTGGAGGTTCAGTCCAGACTCAGCTGGCTCCAAGGCAGAGAAGCACAGGGCAGAGAGCAAAAGGAATAGCAGCAACAATGGCTATAACGAGCAAGTCTGTCTCCCTTCAGTTGCATTCAGGCTACCTGCCCCAGGATGAGTGTAGTAATCACACCCACGATCCCAGCAGCACTCACACCCATAATCCCAGGGATCATGAGTTAATCATAAACTCTAGAAGTCCACCCCATGACTTACATGAGGCTTTGGGGGGACAACCAGATACAAATCATAACAATCACAAAAGTAATAAAGTAGTTTTAAGTTATGTTTGTCTAAAGCAAGAATTATAAACTGGGTTTGGCGGTGCACACTTGTAATCCCAGCACTTGATAGGCTGAGGCAGGAGAGCTGCTGTGAGTTCAAGGCCATCCTGGACCACATAGCAAGTGTCAAGAAAGAGAGAGAGAGAGAGCGAGAGCGAGAGCGAGAGCGAGAGAGAGAGAGAGAGAGAAGAAACATAACATTTCCTGAGATGAGTACAAGTGAATAAATACTGACAACTCTCACACATCCTTTAAACAAAGGCAAAAATTTGAAGGGGACTGAGAAGAAAAAAAGACACTCAACTGTATGAAAGTCTCACAATATTCACTGTCTTACATTAGTTACTATGCTCAAAGCATAACCATGATAAAAAATAAAACTCTTGTTTTATTTTATCCAGGCAGAAATAAAAACCAAATATATATGTCCAGTTATGAAATTTAAATGAAAACATCTCTAACTGTTGTCACTAATAAGTCTTCAACTGAAATAGAACCCCTACATACATATTTTGCTTCCAAGATCTCTGATTTCCACTGGTCCCATTATTCATATATGATAGATTCTATTCATAAAAGTAAAAAAGGTCCAAAACACTGATCTCATTATTTATTTTCAAAAGTATAGAACCATATTTAGAATATCTGTGAATGAAGTTAGATTATACAAAATAAATATTTCAGAGTACAGATATATCAAATTTTATTTCATATGAATTTTAAAAGCACTGAACTATCACTTGCAAGTCAAATATGAAGTTTGACCTTATTCATTATGTAAATTACCATCATTTTGAGAAAAATGTTAACTTGTTTCCTAAAACTGCAGTCAGTGACAACGGAATAGAAAAAGCAAAGGCATTTTTGTCCTATTCACAAGCACCAACAAACAGCCCAGTGGGGTAATGGCAGTGTGCCAGGTCGCTCTCTGAGCAATTAGGCTTCATGGCAATCAGGAAACTCAGGCCCACTAGGCCTTAGAAAATTAACTTGTTAAGAGCTTGATGCTTTCATTTCCTCTCACAGAAGCCATATATGAGATATACTTTGATTTTGATTCATTCTCTGAACAAAAATTTTTAAAAGGTTAAGAACAATTAGTAAGTGAATCCAGAAGAGCATGGAGATTAGTAAGCAGTCTTATCTGCCACACCTGTTGGCTAAAATTTTTCTAACTAGTCCTCAATATACAGTCATCTCATTCTAATAATCAGAAGAAACAATAAAGTCATACAACTATCATAAAATGTAAAGCTGCATTTTATTTAAAGAAACTCAAATGCAAAGAAACATAAAATTTTTCTTTATGAAACATTCAAAATGACAACAAGTTTTAGCAAAGATGTACATATTTACTTTTATTAACTGTTACACAGAAAATTTTTGACAACAGATCAATATTGAATAACTCCAAAAAAACTTATAGGAGACAGATTTAAACTTGAAGTTTTCTATTATCTGGTAATTAATTCCTGCTTTGCATATTTTTGAATATGAATAAAAGTAAGATTGTCAACACACCATGCAATTTGTAAAAGTGTTCCCTGTGTCTAATACAATACATAGAAGCATAATAGGAGTAAAAATGAAGGAAGTGAATAAGATTAAAGATGAGAAATTATTCTGAGGGTTATAAATATTCTTCCTAATGTAGTCCTTGATTAGGAAGCGGTTATGTATGGTCAGGGGAAAAACCTAACTGAAAACAATAATGTGAAGAAATCAACAGACTTAATCTAATTTCCAGTGAGATATATGACATTTATGATATTATTAATGTGCAGTTAGTCAAGATCTACTTCATTACATATAAATAAAATAGATTTTATAGGGCAAAAATAATACTGAAATCAGTCTTTCACACATATCTTTAATAAGAGCTCATTATTTAGGCTTCAATACTTGTAGTTTCACTTCAAATTTTTCAATTTACAGTTTCTTCTACTTTTTCATGTGCCAATGGCAACAGTATCAGCACATCTATGACAACTTACCCTGCAAACAGAAATCTTCACAAACTGAAAATATAAGAACCAACAAATGTTTAACTACACTCAGAAAACACAGAGTCTTTATTCCAAAAGGAACGTTTAGTAAAAAAATGATGTGTGAACAGCAGACACTGATGTTCACACAAGCTTACTGCAGACAACCCAGCAGGCGGTTTTCTGTTTTTTTTGGATTATGCTCTGGAGGTGCTGGCACAATGGAATTTCAATACCATAATTGCTTATTTCTCTGTGTATCTTTAAAATAACAGGTAACGAAAACATTACAAAAATAACAAAATAAATTATTTTAATTCTTCTTTTCAATCGATGTAATTTAGAACCATTACACAAATAGAGAAGAAACACAAATGGGGGGGAAAAAGAAATAAAGTAATGTTCCAAAGGTTCAGTTTACAAGGACCTCACACAAAGTTTTTTTTTTCCCCCTCTGCAACTCTTACTAGAAACAGTATTATTTGCTAAAAATGCACTAGCTGCCAAGAGCTATGGTCCATCTAAAGCAAAATGCTTAAGATGGAAATAGAGTGCTAATACAAAGAAAGGACAGGATTCAGTGTACAAATTTCTGTAAAACCTATTAAAAATAAGATTTTGATTTTATATCTTTTTGACTAAAAATAATTACAATAGATAAAATACTAAAACATACAGTACTATATTAAAACAATAATATGTAATCAGATTTCAAACTTTCTAATTAAACTTTTTTGTAAGTTATTGGGAATTCAACACTAGTCTTGGTTCACATGATAGAACAATGGGAAAATTTTCCGAATGGTTGAACACTAACCCTGACAAGTGTGGAGAGCCAACTACAATACATTATATGGTAGCATAACCTGCCACCCACGTTGCTGAGAGAACAGCTTTCAAACACATGCACTGAGCTGTAAAACCGCAAACCCCTTATTACACATTGTCTTTCTTACTCTAGGTGAAATATACAACCAATTCTTTCCATTATAAATCTTTATTACTGTTTTTGAAGCTCATTTACAATATGTTGTTTTCTGACAATGTAAAAGGTGTCTTTTTTACAAAATGCAGTGAGAACATTATCACCCTTCTACAGCACTACAAATGAAGGCTGCTGTTAAGATTACAAATTCTCCGATAATTTTGGGGATCCATGTTATCTAAAATGAGTTTCAAGATGAAATTCCTTTTCTTACCTTTCAAAAAAAAAACTCACTGCAATAATGGCCAATGATTGCCAGATATAAAAAGATCTGAGATAAGAACAAGGATGAAAAAACTTGGACCATACTCTTTCAGAGATTCAAAGACATGACTTTTAGAGATTCAGGATGGTTTAAATCATTTCAAAAATGTGTTTCCCTGTAAAATTTCGCTTGACTAGTTTCCCGCCAAAGTCCTTCTACTATCCTTTACGTTTCCTTCTCCAACTCCAGCCCACCATGAGCCACCTCCACCCACCGTCTGCTAATTGAATCATAGCATTCCAAAGCAGTTACAGGACATAACATTTTCTTCTGGGATTTTCATTTGCAATGTTGTTGGCCAAGAGAATTTTATTTGTGAGTGTTTCTATTATACTGACAGGGTCAATTAGCCCTGTGAACTATTAGTCTTTCTGCCTAATAGCTTGGTAGATTATTCAAGTGGGACCATTCATAACTTATAACTGAATGCAGCCAATTAATCTCAGAAATATGACAATACTGGTTATCTAATGGGGCTTTACGTTTACCTTAATAACATACTATAGTTATATTATTTCCCCAAGTTGATGGCTTATTATTTGATAGAAACTGTATTTTCCCCAAATTGAATTGTTTCAAATTATGATACATAAATTATAGAGTAATTTTTATTTCAAAATTGTGAAACTTTTTTGAAATAAGAGCCAGCTACTATGCATATATTTTCCTGTATGTTTATATAACTAAAACATCTCAGAACCACATATTATATAATATCCAGTGCTCATATCATGATTTCTGCCCAAGATGCACACAGCTCTACTACTTTCCTAGAAACTAATATGAAAACGGACTGAAAAAATTGTATTTTACTGAAAATATTCAATCTTTAAATTGTCAAAAAATATTTTAAAAAGCACGCAAAAGACAACTGAGTGTTTACTATGTGACAGAAAATAAGTACTTTGTAACCTTTATCTCAACCCTCTCACACTGAGATCTACATATAAAAACCTGAGGTTTCAGAGAAGTCGAATATGTTTCTAAATTTCACATAGCTAATAACTGGCCAAGCTAAAATCTCAAAGCAGATCTGTGTAGTTCACCAAATTGTGGTCTTTGAACCTCATCCAGCCTAAAAAATACAGATACTCCCTTGGTCACATCCTAGTGTCATGTTACAGTAAGTGGGTCATATAATACTGCCAAGCTTCATCACCATTCTACAAAAGAGTGCATCTAATTATCAGTGAGGAACAACTGGAAAGAGACTAGTAAGTAAGGATGTTTTGATAGTCCTACAATTAAACAAACATCAAAGCTATATTAATAGTAACACATTACTACATACTATTCAAATCACATCCAACCAAAATGCGCTCTCATATATATAAATATATGTGTGATCTACATACACACTTCCCCACATACCTGCTCATTTAAATGCCACTTGCCAATATTCCCAGTCTCCAAAATAAAAACTTGGTCCATTTTTCCAGATCACAAAGAAATGAAAAATTGTTTTAACATCACATGAGCCAAGGTGTCAATCTTTTTGCAAAGAATAACTTTTTATGTTGTGTTTATTTTAACTGTCTGATTTAGTGAGGCAACTTAACATGTTCTGACAAAATTATATTAGGATTACCTCGGCATTTGTTTTATAAATTTTCAAGAAACCAATTTGCTTGTTATGCCAAAGTAACCCAAAAGCAAACACCTGTTACAGAAGTATGAACCAAAAATTAATTACTACTTCTAACTTCTCTGCCTTTCACCTGGTTACGGTGATTCTCTAGCACAATATTTGCATAATTATGATAGAGCTATCTTCAAATGACTGGCTTAGCTAAAAGCAATAAAGATGTATATAATCACTTTTCTTTAAAGTTTTCATTTATATCCTCTTACTCAACAAAATTTTTTTTCTTTAATCTTTTTTTTTTTTTTAATGTATTCAGTACAGGGTCTCTAGGGTCTCACTGTGTAGATTGGATTTACAGTGATTCTCCTGTTTTCAGCCTCCCAAGCACTGGGATAACAGGCACACACCACTACACCAGTCTCAATTACCTTCCCAGCATGCTCCAGGGTCAGGATGGCATGGCAAGCCAGGGATCCAAACCTGGCTGCTGCCCTCTGCCTAAGCAGGTGCTTTAGTCCATTGAGCTATCTGGCTGGCCCTTACTCTACAAACTTGTTATGGCAAATACTGAATTATTTTTAAAAAGACTATATATCCTTCAGGGAAAGTATAAGGGCTCAGTAGTAAAACTGAAAGTCATCTATATCATTAAGTCAAGCTTGCTTGCTTGCTTTTTTGGTGGAATTGGGGATTGAACTCAGTCCCTTGTGCTTGCCAGAAAAGTGCTTATTCTACTGTGCTGTCTCCCCAGCCCAACCTTGCTTATTTTTTAAATTTACTTCTTACTTCTTAAATAAATCAGAATAAATTTCATAGAATAAAACATTTCAAGTACAGAGAACAAAATTTTTAATAAATTATCCAACTCTGTAAACAATTACCTTCATAAAGAGAGGTAATACACTGATACAATGGTCAACATATGCTATTAAATTTTAGGCTCTTAATGAGATAATAGCAAAAAACAAATTGTAAAACTACAATTTACATGGGCTGGCCAAATAGTTCAGCAAATTAAAGTGCCTGCTTAGGCAGATACAGCATCTGGGTTCAATTCCCTGTGTGCCATGCCAGCCCCACCCCCAGGAGCATGCTGAGACAGCGATTGAGACTGAGCATGGTGGCATGTGCCTGTAATCCCAGAACTTGGGAGGCTGAACACAGGTGGATCACTACAAGTCCAATCTGCATAGTAAAATATATTTTTTAAAAGCCCTATCATTTACATATTTCACAAACTAATAATCTCACTGACATTGTTACTTTGAAGAATTAAATCTGTATTACCTGATCATACATCAATGGAAATCTTACTATTTAAAAAAAAAAAAAAAAGTTAACCTAAAGGAGAGGCAGTGCCTAACAACGTATTCTTGACAATGAAATGCCAAATAGCAACTTTTCTAAAGTCAACAACAGCACCAAAGGAACTGAACATTAAAATAACCTGTAGGACACATTTATAAAAGCTCTCCAACCCTGTACTGTCACATACAAGTAAAGATAAAGCAACCAGCTAATACAAAGTGAAAGGAGATAAATATAGAAGGACAGAAACAAAGAATCCACTATGTATTATGTATAAAGATGTTTTTACACAGCATAGCTCATTTAATCTTCACAAGCACAAAAAAAAAAAGACAGGTACTGTGAGTTATAGTTTCTACATAAATGAAGCTTCAGAAACAGAAGCATTGCCCTACATCACAAAATATTTAAGTACTAATAACTAGACTGCAACTCTGATCTGACAGACTTCAAATCCTATAAGTAAAGCAGCATGTGGCAAATACAATCTAGAAACATGTGCCTTTCTTTGGCTTTGTTCTCACCCTTCTGTCCTACTCTGAAAGCAATTTAAACCCAGATTGCAGATTATGAAAGAGTGGGTTTTCCCCCATAAGCCAAAAGTAGAGAACTCTGTGTCCAATGGTGAGTACAATGTGACTCTGGGGAAATACTACTAAGTTTCAAACAACCACAACCTCAGGTTAAGCGAAGTTCAGTGAGTCATGGTATTTCCATGCTTCTGATAATCCTGACAACAGAAAACTCTCAAATTTGAAGCCCACATTTGTTTTAGGCAATTCCCTCTCAATACCTGGTAAGTCTTCATACAAAAGTAGTATTCTAAAGCCAAGAATACTACTCAAAACCTTTCATTGCTTTTCCTCTAAGAAACAATAAAATGATAAAATTTATCAACTAGACTTTACAGAGTAAAAAATGAAGTGTGTAAGAGGTTTATTCTTACCCCTCAAAAGAGTCTTCCCTCTCATACTTTACCTGTTTATGACTTTTGGGCCCTGAAAGAGGCAAATTATGAGTCTCCCCATTCCCCAAAAAAGTACCATGCAATCAATCTCTTTTCATTATCTTCTCTAAGATCACATGCTTCTATTAGAAAGTAGGACCAATAGGGTTGACTTTTTTTTTTTTTTTTTTTTTTTTTTTTTTTTTTTNTTTGGTCTTTTTGAGACCAGATTTCACTATGCAGTTCAGGCTAGCCTGAACCTCGAACTTGCAATGATGGTCTCGGCCTCCTGAGTGCTGGGATTACAAACATACACTGCCAGTCTTGAATCATTTTAATAATTAATCTGCCTTGGGTCCTTCTCAGTAAAGCTAAGAGATATCCCTGCACTACTTTTTTTTAACTAAATATCAAATATCAAGGATCACTGCAAGAAAAAAATATGTAAGATAGGCTATAGTACCTATGTGCCAGGTACTTTGCCATGCAGATGATCAAGATTGGATAATGTCCTTGTGCTAATGGAAGTTATTAAAGGTTAGACACACATACATATACAATTGAGTAATAAATTTAGCTTCAAGGTTCTTGGTAGTCGAAACAAAACGAGTATCATTACTGGTTTTGACACAGTACAGATTTCTTCTACTTACAAACAGAAGTTTTTCCAAAGGTCCAATATTATGTCATCAATCACATGTACAAATTTTTAACTAGAGAAATCATTCATATTTCTGTATGGATGACAGATAGATTTCTGTTTCAACCCTTATGAGCTATTAACACTAAAGAGAAATTCTATATAAGTGATTTTACAAAATAATGCATTTGAAGTACAATATTTACAAACACTAAAGAACAGGTATAATTATCAAGCAGCTCTTAATGTTTTAAAACATTAGATAGGAAATTCAACATAGTCTGAAGGTCTAAAATAAGTCTTTAAGACTACCACATCAGAGTATTTCCTCAGATAAATTTTGTATGTAATACTTCTTTATAGTAATCCATAGCACAGGGAAATCATATTTTGAAGTTCAATTTCAAGGGTTCAACAATTATATCTGAGTACAAAACTCAGTGAATAAAAATATGTGCAATATTTTTAAAGAGCTATTTATGTTTCTTAGGAATCTGAAAGAAAATGCACCTAGAGTATATGGTTACTCTTAAGAGAGTCTGTAAACAAAACATACTGATTGGTCAGACTCACTAAATCAAGTAAGAGAAGCAGTAAAACAGAACCTTGAAAAATATTTTAGTTTGCCTGAAAAGATTTAGTGTAAGGATACCACTATTAAATAATTAGAGTACTTTTCCTGAACTTTAGAGACGTTCACACCGTATGAATATATAGGTTAAGTCATACAAAATTGAAAAGCTGTAAGTTAAAGAATATACAATTATTTTAATTGGGATTTCAAAATTAGAATAAAATAATACCATTTGATATTACTTAAATGTAGGACCTACAGAAATTTAATGCATAAAAACAGAACAGAAAAATGGTCACCTGAATTGAGTGGTTAGAGGGATTAGGGAGATAATTTTGTGTCAAAGGACATAAAATCTCAGTCAAAAAAAAGTTAAGTTCTGATTGCGGTAGACTAACAACTGGTGGTCACCTGTAACACCTAACTGAACTGAACTGGTGAGGCTCTATGTAGCGAAGGCCCACCTGAGGATTATAGTCAACAAAATAAAAGAAGTGGAGAAGAAGAAAAGTTGTTAGGAAGGCTGTTAATTCTCAGGGGTGCTTTTGTTTCTCCTGGAGGAGCTTGTCATGCTGGCTTTCCTGATATGAATGCAACTGTTCTCATCATCAGAGGACCTTGCTGTCACTGAGAATGGCCACAATTCACTTTGGGGTAGCTCTGGTAGTTACTTTGAGCATTGCTTCCTTTGAGAGGAAGATAGTGCACTGTTCACTGCCCTAGAGAAGCATGCTGCACAGGTTTTCAAGATAGAGATTCAGATGTTTTCATTGTCAGAGGAGTTTGGGACTTGGTAACTGAGGACGGCTGTGGTACCTTTCAAGAGAACTCTGGGTCTTAGTTTGAATATTGCTTTTTGGTTCAAGTTCAGATCCCTCAGCCTGCTAGCACAGATCCTTCATCCCACTGGCCAGACTTTCTGGTTTCCACCATTGACTTCTGGCCATTCCTAGAGCAGATCCATGAAATATGCCTGCATGAGACACTGTCATGGACTCTTGGTTTCCAGTTGAAATCATGGGAGACACTGTTATGGGTTCTAGGTCTTCAGATGGATTCTTTTGGTCTTTAATGTGTGCACTCTTTGTATATGACTTTTTGGGTGACTATTACAAAATAGTCTTATAAATTGTATCCTGTATTAAATTGTTCCCTTTGCAACCCCTGACTAAAATGCTTATTACAAGTAATAACTATATTGCAACTTGAAAAATTTCTAAGGCAGATTTTAAGCATTCTTACAAAAAAAATATGAAAGGTAAACCATATGCTACTTGGTCTAATTTAGCTGTTCCACTGTGTATACATATATCAAAATATTTTATAACCACATACACATTTTCAGTAAATTTTTAAATAAAATTTAAATTTACAAAAGAATATAGTTTGCAGAACTGGAAGCTATATATTTTCCAATTTTTGTTGTTTTTTTCTAAATATAGATAAAATAGATAACAATTAATACTGTGAAGTCAGCTTCCTACACCAATAGATTTTGTATCTATTAATTCAATCAATCATAGATCAAAAATGTTCAAGGGAAAATTTGTGTCTTTAACAAATTACATAGATTTTGTTATTATTGCCTAAAAATATAGCACAACTATTTATGGAGTATTTGCATTGCACTAGGTATTACAAGTAATCTAGAGATGATTTAAAGTATATGGGAAAAATATGTGTGGGTTATATGCAAATACTGTGTTTTTAATAAGGAATTTAAGCATCTTTAATTCTTATAACTGCCAGAGTCCTGGAAGCAAACACTATGGAACCAAAACTAAAACTGTTTTTTTAGTCAGTGACCAAAATTTTCTATTGTAACCAATTTTACTGATTTGTGCAATAAAATTGGGATTGTTTTATTATAGAAAAAAAGACTGGTGTACTTGTACTCACTATAAAATTTCATTTGTTAACCAGCATGTATAAAGTTTCAAGGAAAAAAAAATAGATCACCAGTGTAGTACAATTATTAATTTATTTGAGCTTAGTGTACCCAGCAAACCATAAGGAAACTTCTTATCTTGACTAATGGGGTGTAAGACTGAAGGCAGACTATATATACTTAATCTGACACATCTTCCACACTGTGGTAGTTTTATTTGCTGGTAAAAAAAAAAAAAAATGAGTATCTATGAGCTTGGGATGGATCACACTTCTGTAATCCAAGTATTTAGGGTTTGCTACATAGTGAGTCCAATGCCAGCCTGAAATACAAAATGAAACCCTATTTCAAAAACCAAAATAAAACAAGACAGTAGGAACCTATGGAATATATAAGACTCAGATCAAGAATTCAAACTTCATGATCAAAACTAATGATTATTCATATAACTCTTTAAGACATTCCATGTTAACTTAAAATATTACTATGTAATTTCTGTAGAGTTTTTCTCATTGGAAGTTCATTGACAGACTCCTTTGACTACTGTTTCTGGAATTCTACATTAAGGACCATAAATCAAGACTAGCCACAAACCATTCCATTAGCTAATTATCATTCTTAAACTAATAACAAAGTAGACAATCATTCAAAAACTGGTGGCAAGATAAAGAAGCTATTTGTTCTGTACCATCAATAACTCCAGGAAAGCGCTTATTCCACTGAGCCATCTTCCCCGCCCCTCCATCAATAACTTCAAATGCAAGGCTGTAGTGGTTGCTACATTGTGTCAACTTCTGAAGTTGAAAGCTTAACTAAATGGGCTCAGCAATTCCATACCCTATAGCATGGACAGCCCCTCTCTAGGGCGAGGAGAGCCCACCCTAGAATGATTCAACATTTAAAGGATATGAAAGGGAACTGAGGAAAGATGGAGAGCCCCATTTCCTCAGAGAAGCTCTGATCTTCAGGGAGGGAGGCTTGTGGATGCTGCACCTGCATCTCCCTTTGCTCTTTGCCACTCCATGAGCAGCTGCTGTATGCCACGTGCCACTCTGCCTTGAAGCCAAGTGAGTATAAACTGAAACCTCCACTAACTGTAAGCTAAACAAACCTTTCTTCCCTTAATTTTGGGTGTTAGGTATTTTGTCCCAGCAATGAGAGAAGAGTGGGGCTGGGAAAGGGGGGAGGGAAAAAGAGAGGGG
>NDGN011459108.1:0-11025 GCA_002564285.1 Tympanoctomys barrerae | reverse complement strand
GAGAGAGAGAGAGAGAGAGAGAGAGAGAAAGAGAGAGAAACTGAGACAAAGAGTAAAGAACCCCAAATTTCTACAAACATATGTATCACAGATTTTCTTAATTCCTTTATGAAGGAAAAATGACTACAGTAAAATACCCATTAAATTACATTCCTAGGTTCTATTTCAATATTCTCATTCTTTTACTGAGACTCAAAGATTCAGTGATTCTTTATATACTAATTTAAAACAAGAAGCTGAGAAAGATAAGGTTCCTCATCTTCAATTTTGAGCTCACTTCAATTAAGATACAACTTTAAATTATGATAAAATGATTCAGCAATATTCATAAAAGTACTTTCAGATAATGCTATTGTTCAAATCAGGAGCAATTAGTTGCTAAGAATAAAGATTGATTGAAAAGTTATAAGAGGACGAAGGGACTGCTCTGGCTTGGAATGCAAATGTACCAAAAGTCTCATGTATTAAAGAATTCATTACCCAGCTTGGTACTAGGGAGGTGGAAGGTAGTAGAACCTTTAAGAGGTAGGGCCACACTTGAAGTCTTCTAGTCAGTGGTGACGTTAACCTTTGAAGGGAATACAGTACTGTGACCCTGACCCCTTCCTCTTCCTCTTCCTAGCCATGAGGTGAGCAGCTCTGCTCTACCACATATACCCCACTACATGCTGCTTTGTCACTGACCCCAAAACAGGAGGGCCAAGAGGCCATCCAGCATGATTAAAATCTCCAAAACTGTAAGCCTAAATAACCATTTCCTTTCCATAAAGTTTAATATCTCAGATATTCTGTTACAACAACAGAAAGCTAATACATGAGGTTAAAATTTAATCCATGGCAATCAAAGAAAATCTGACTGGCCAGGTATGAGAAGACCTGGAGGCATCAGGCACTCGCTCAACTCTATTTCCTTCTCTCCTAGTCAACTAGCTATTCTGTTCATTCTACGCTATATTATAGCATCCTTTATCTTATACATAATGCTCTTCTAACTTTAAAAAATAGTTTTCACATAGCCCTTCAAATTACTCTTCCCTCTCCTCTTCCCTTCCTCTTCTTCCTCCCTTCTTTCTTCTCATTTTCCTTTCCCCACCTTTTCCTCTAAGATTTTGTTGCCACTAACTTTGACCCAGTATCTAGAAGAGACAAAAAATTAAAAATAGAATTATCACAGGATCCAGCAATACCACCTCTGGATATATATCCAAAGGAGTTGAGAGTAGGGTTTTGAGATATTTATATATTGTATTAATAGCAATATTATTCACAACAACCAAGAAGTGGAGAAAGTCAAGTTTCCACTGACAGAGAAATGAATAAAGAAAGTACGGCATAAATATGCAATGGAATATTCTGGTCTTAAAATGGAAAGAAATCCTGTCACATGCTACTGCATGAATGGGACCTTGAAGACATTATGCTAAATGGAGCAGCCAGTCACAAAAAACAACTTATATGAAGGATCTACAGTAGTCAAATTTATAGAAACAAAAAATAGAATGCTTGTCACCACGCATTGGAAGTGAAAGGAAACAGCGAGATGTTACTAATGAGCAGAGTGTTTTAGTTTTGCAAGTTGAAAAAGTTGTGCAGATGTGTTGTAGGACTATGTGAATATACTTACTATCAAACAATATTCCTATAAATAATGAAGGCGGTAAATTTTATAGCATGTGTTTTTATAATTAAAACTTTTTTTCCTTAACATCTAAGAGAAAAAATTTGATTCCCTCAGAAAATCTATTTGAAGTAAGCTTTATATGTACTGGTCACCAGCAAACCTATGTAATGATGGCTGACAGATTTATCTGATGTCTATTTATCTTTTTATTACACACCTACTGCTTCCTCTCCTCTGCTGTGGCCATCTGGCTTGTCCAGTGTGCCTTCATACTAAGAGGGGTTTGGTGGGTTGTTTTTTTTGTTTTGTTTGTTTTTTGTACCAGGGATTGAACTCAGGACCTTGTGCTTGCCAGGCCGATGCTTATACTGCTGAGCTATCTTCCCAGCAGCTAGATAAGTTTTTTTAAAAATTTGTCTTGCTTTCTTTGCCCTTGACTATTATTTTTGAAACGCTGTATAAAAGAAACAAAGTAGTTCTATAACTTGCAAAAGATCAATTGTAATAGTGATTTTACAGCACAATGGTCTTTCCAATAAACCTATAAATCTCTAAATATATCTTAAGTATATGTATGCATTAGCAATGGAAAACTTTCCAACTCAATGCATTACAAAAACAAAATCCCTTTCAGGATCATCTTATTTGGCACAAATAGATGTTGAGTATGCCTACTACAAAAATCTGTAATCCCAAATCCTCCAAAACCTGAAACTTTGACCACTAACATAGTTCTAATAGTGAAAAGTTCTACACTCCATGAAACTTCGTTTCATATACAAATTTATAACATCAAATTAACTTCATATTATGAGTATATGAAATATAAATGAATTTCATATTTTGATTTGTGTCACATCCCTAAGCTATCTCATTATATATTCCGCAAATATTCCAACTACCTAAATAAGAGTTGCTCAATTTGCATCAGCATTTTGATGGTTCCAGGCCTCATAGTCTTCTACATACCTCTCTGAGTGAATATACACATCTAAATTTCTACTTATACATTAATGGCTCTCAAATTATACCTCTAATCCAGCTTTCTTTGAGTAGAGTGTTTTAGTTTTGCAAGTTGAGAAAGTTGTGCAGATGTATTGCAGGACTATGTGAATATACTTACTATTGAACAATATCCAAATGATATTCTTTGGGCGCAATCCATATGTCTATCCACTAAAAATTATTTCATTTAAAATATCAGAAACTACTAACCAAAATTAATCTCATTATCTTAACATTTTTCTCTCCAACCTTACCTATTCTGTAGAAAGTGTTCTTTAACTTTGCATTTTAGTAGACGGCAATATTTAACTAATTACCAGAACCTGGAAAGAATTCTAGATGTCTCCTTCAACCCACTCAAACCTCACCCATATTCCCAATATAGCCCAGGGAGCAATCAGTCTGAAATCCTTTTGATTCTACTTCAAATACATCTTATTATCTTGAACTGAACTGACCTAGCCTTTAGTTACATCATTGTAATATTCACCTATAGTTGGTCTTCATGTTGATCCAGCCGCAACATTCCCACAGTTAAACTTTATCAATGTTTCTTAATTTAAAATCTAAACTCACTGGAACTCTGACAGTAAAAACAATCTGAGTTTTGCCTGTACGTTTTCACTGGAACAATTATAAACTATATTACCCTTTATGAACAGCTGAACTATGTTTCATCTTTTTTGCTGCTCACTCGCACCTACCCAGCTTCCAGATTCTACTGAGTCAACTGCAGTCCATGCCGTTATGTTTTCATACTTTTATGTACTGCATGCCCTTGGTAGAATACATTCACTTTACTATACAGCTCAGTAGGCTTTACATTTATTCTTACGAGGCCGCTGAATCATCTCTTTTAGAAAAATTTTTGAGGCCAGCCTGGGCAACACAGAGAGACCTTGTCTCAAAAACAAAACAAACAAATGATATCACTCAGTAAAAAGGCCCTGAGCTCAATCCCCAGTATCGAAGAGACAAGAGACAGGCAGGCACGCAAGCAGGCAGACAGACAAGAACAGAGTAAGTATACTTGAAGCAAAGAGAAATATTGTGAGGGAATAATGGCAATGTGCCTTTTACACTAATAATTTTTTAAAATGTAAGTATTCACTGTACATTTCAATCACATCACATATTTTACAGGAAATGACAGCATTTCATTCTTTTTTACTGCTGAGTAGTATTCCAACATGCATATGTAATGTTTTCTTTATCCATTCATCACTTAACAGCCATCTAGATTGTTTCTATTTCTTAGCTATGGTGAATAGTGCTACAAAAACCAATGGGAATACAGGTATCTTTTGAACATACTGTTTTCATATCCTTTGAATATAGAAAAAAATTGTTAGATCATATGGCAGTCCCATGTTGAGTTATTTGAAGAACCATCATACTATTTTCCACATAAATTATATTCTCACTAGTAGTGCATATGACTTCCCTTTTCATCATATCTTCACCAGCACCTGTTATCTTTTGTCATTTTGATAATAGGAGTAATATATCTTTATGGTTTTAGTATACAATTCTCTAACAATCTGCAATGTCATGCTGTGATGTTCAAAATTTCTTCATGTTGGCAATGTGCATGTCTTTTGGGATATGTTTCTTTAGGTCTATTGTCAATTTATAAATTAGATATTTTTTCTCTTGAGTTATCTGATTTCCTTATACTCATATATTTTCAATATTAATCCCTTCTCAGAGTATAGTTTGTAATTATTTTCTTACATTTTCTTCATTCTGTTGATTATTTCCATTACTGTGCAGAGGCTTTTTAGATTGATGTAATTTCACTTGTCTATTTTTGCTTTCATTACATATAGTTTTAGGGTCTTCTCCAAAAATCTGTGCCTATTCCAACATCCACAAATGTTTCTCCTAGTCTTTAGTTTTAGGGCTTGATCCATTTTGAGTAGATTTTTATTTAGGTAAGGGAAAGGATATCCAATTTTCCCAGATCTACCTATTGAAAATACTATCTTTTTCTTTGTGCTCCTCATATATTTGCTGAAAATTAGTTGTAGGTAAGTGAAGATGTACGAACTCATTTCACACATGCAGATGTATGAACTCATTTCACACATGTAGATGTACGAATTCATTTCTAGGCTCGTTATTCTGTTTTAATGGTTTATGTGTCCTTGTGTGGTTGTTAAGGCAGAATCTGGCTATGTAGCCTACGCTAGCCTTTAACTTGCAGCCATCCATCTGCCTGAGCTTTCCTAGTGCTGGGATTGTAGGTATAAACCACGAAGCCCAGGTATATGTCTTTTTTCTAACCTAAATCCATGCTCTTTAAATTATTATAGCTTTGAATATATTTTAAAGTCAGATAGTGTAATACCTCCTGCATTCTTTTAGTTCAAGATTGCTTTGGCTATACAGTTTTGTGTGATTCTATACAAATTTCAGAATTTTTTTCTAATTTTATGAAGAATGTTATTCGATTATTTTTTAATGTATTTGGTTATTACAGAGTCTTACTACACAGCTCAGACTCATGGTGGTCCTCCTGTTTTCAGCCTCCCCAGTGCTGTGATTATAGGCCTGCACCACTACGCCCACACTCTAGCTGGTTCAACCTGCTCTGGGGGCAGGGCTGGCATGGCATGTGGTGCAGGGGATCGAACCACCATCCCTGCACTTGTCTAATCAGGCACTTTAGTCTGCTGAACTATGCTGCTGGCCCTATTACTGGAATTTTGACAGGGGTTTACATTGAGTCTGTAGGTCACTCTAAAAAAATATACATTATAATACTGTGTATATATATATTAGATTCTTCTAATCTATGAACTCAGATGTCTTTCCATTTTTGTGTCCTCTTCAATCTTTTACACTAATGTTTGAATTTCTATTCTACAGATCTTTCATCTCTTGGTAAAATTTTAATCCTAGTTTTTGTTTGTTTGCTTACTTGTTTTAAGACAATATAAATGAGATTACTTTTAGTTAAAAGCAGTTTCATTATTAGACTCTACTTCTTTTTTTTTTTTTTTTGTTTTGGCAGTACCAGGGATTAAACTCAGGACCTTGCACTTGCTAGGCAGGTGCTTATGCCCCTGAGCTATATCCCCGGCCCCCTAGACTATACTTACATTTTACACTTTTTAAAAATGCTACAATTGTTGCTCTATCTGCTTCTTTGCCACCAGAAAATGAAGTGTATAAAGGCAAAGCCTATAATTTCTTTTGCTGCATCCCCAGTATCTAACATGGTGCCTGGCACTTAGCAGGCCCCAAATAAGTATTTACAGAATAAAGGATAGATTTATTTGTATATAAATGCCTAATTACATTTCTTACATAACTCATAGTCTATATCTAACAGAAAACAGAAATACAAGACTGTTTTTTTCTTTAAAATACAGGATACTTCACTACATATTTTAATTCAAAAGGAAATATACTACAAATCAACTTTATTTTGTAAAAGAATTATTGTATATAAGTTAAACTTTTCAAAATTTCTATATATTATTTTTAGAGACAAGTAAAAGAAGATAATCTGGAATAAAAATTACACATGTCACATCAAAACAGTCTATGCTGACTAAAAAGAAACACATTGGGCCGGGAAGATGGCTCAGTGGAATAAGCGCTTCTCTGGCAAGCACAAGGACCTGAGTTCAATCCCCGGTTCCGGAAAAAAAAAAGAAGATGAAAAGAAAAGAAAGAAAGACATTATTTATAAAAACTAATTTTAAAACATTTTCATTTTAAGCTGTTAAAAATTCAAAAGCTGTTTTTCCATGAATAAATTATGTTCTCTGTCCTATCAAACCAATTTATGTTTGTAGGCACTGCCTAAGTCACTCCACTTTATATCAAATTGTTTAAAATAGGACCCTCATAGGAAAGTAAATATGAGTATATTTTAAGACTGATGGAGAGTCAGACACTTTGTATCTTCTTACTATACCACACACAGTAATGGAACTTCAATTATAATAGTAAATATTATTTTAACACAGAGACTGACTTATTAACCACATCTGTCAAAGTACCATATATGGACTCAAATAGCAATGCTACTGATTCAAGGCACACATCAAAACTCTAAAGGTTCTCCCACATATAAGGGAAAGTATCATTATAGCTTCTTCAATATTGAAGATTTATTACAAGCTTTCTCTTTTTAAGATAGGATTTCACGATGCAGTTCAGACTGCCCTAGAGTTCACTTTGTGGCCCAGGCTGGACTCCAAATCACAGCAATTCTCCTGCCTCAGCTTCCTGAATTCTAGGTTTATCAGCATGCATCACCACACCTGTCTTCAAGCCTCTTCTTAAGAAAATTAAAATTACCTGGTAATAGCTTTATAATCTGAAGACAAGAGTTAAAATTCACCTAAGTGCTCAGTTTTGTGTTGTCAATTTTTAATCCTTTCACCATTACAAATTTTAGAAACAAAGTACTAATAATGAACCAAATGAAAACTTTCATGAATGCTGAAAATATCTGCTTAATAGTAAGCTAACAAGTTGTTTTTCATGTAATAGCATAAAAATAATAGTGAAAATGCCGGCCTGATAGCTCAGCAGGCACCTGCTTAGGCAGAGTGCAGCGGCAAAGGCCAAGATTCAATCCCTAGCATGCCGCATGCCGTTCCAGCCCCGCCCCCAGGGCACCCTGAGACAGCAATTGAGACTGGGTGTGGTGGCACCCGCCTATACTCCCAACACTTGGGAGGCTGAAAACAGGAGAATCTCTCTGAGTGGGATCTATGTGTGACCCTGTAGACCCTGTCCTGAATACAGAAAATAAAAATAATAATAGTGAGATCTGACACAATTATGAGTTATATCACTTTAGTTTCACATTTAAGTATAAAAGGTTCCATAATAGTTTTTATTTATTTATTTGTGGAACCGGGGATTGAACTCAGGCCCTCGTGCTTGCCAGGGAAGCGCTTATCCCACTGAGCCATCTCCCTGGCTCCTCCATAATAGGTTTTAAACAGACATGTAACTAGTTAGCAAATTCAGAAGTGCATTAAGTGTATTTCAGCTGAAAATGTTTTCTAAAATGTTAACAGTCCCATGAAAGACGCAGTGCTCTTTGGTTCAAAATTCTTAATGACAAAAAAAATTTCTTCACATGTACCTTCCTTTCTCAAAGCAAAAGAACAATATTGTGCCAAAATATAACAATAAAATTTTAAAAACATCTTTATGCAAAAACATTCATGAAATAACATTTCTTGCACAAAATAACACAATGAGATGAAAGATTATGAAATTCATAAGTAGCATAACTAAACTCACTTCTGGCAACACAAATATTCCATTTGGCCAAATCCAGTTTTATAACTTGCAAACTATTCAGAAGTCTGTTTTAAGCCCTTCCTCACATAAAGAAGTTAAAATACACAATCTAGACAATGAAAGGGAGGGCCTGATCCTTCATAGCCATTTATTAGTAGAGGTAACAAAGATCTAGACATAGAATAGCTTCATAACTGAAATGGAGGATACATGATAGAAAAAGAAAAAAAAAATTTTTTTGTATCTTAGGGAGGGGTCTACAGTGTTCAGGGTCTCACTACTAGATCAGACTCATAGTGATCCACCTGTTTACAGCCCCCCCCCCAAGAACTGGGATTACAGGCGCATGCCCCTACGCCTAGTCTCAATTGCCATCTCAGCCCACCCTGGGGGCGGAGACAGTACAGCAGACCCAGGGATCAACCCCTGGACCCTGCACCTGCTTGCAGGAGCTTTAATCCGCTGAGCTATTCGGCTGACCCTAGAAAAAGAATAATTTTGAGGTAAGTGGGATAGTCATTTACTGTTCTCATCTTTGATTTTTTATAGTTTCTACTTTAAATCAACAATAAAATACAGAAAAATAAGTATTTTAAGTGTTTCAGACAAACAAATCCATAATTTTTAGGAAGTAAAAGAAAAAGGAAAACCCATTCAACACCCGAACATATTCTATACTGTCCGGTGGGCAAGTATCCATGGAAAAACATAAAAAGACTTTGTTGTATTTTCCACTCAGTTAAATCAGTTCTACAACTAATAAAATGATGACTCTAAAACGTTCATAAACATTTACAGTACTTCGACTATCTTGATACCTGAGTTATAAGTGAAATTATTTTTTATAAGTACGTAGATCCTAAATGTTAAAAATAAAACCATAATCTATTTTATCATCCCTTTAAAAATAAAATATTAAGGGGCTGAGGAGATGGCTCAGTAGAATAAGCGCTTGCCTGGTAAGTGCAAGGGCCCGAGTTCAATCCTCGGTTCCACCAAAAATAAATAAATAAAATGTTAAGTACTTAGTCTTTAACTGATAAAAGAAAATGATACACAGAACAAATCACATATAAAAGTGTACAATTAAAGAAGGAAAGTATCCTTCATATTCTAAACTACAAAGGATAAGGCACTAATATTTTTCCTTTAATGTATTTAGAACAGGGTCTCACTACACAGATCAGACTTGTAGTGATCTTTCCTGTTTTTCAGCCTCCTGAGCACTGGGATCACAGGTGTGCACCACCATGCCCGGTCTCAATCCCTGTCTCAGGGTGCTCCAGGGGTGGGGCCAGCAAGGCAGGCTGGGAATCGAACCCCTGGCCCCTGCGTCTGCCTAAGCAGGCGCTTTAATCTGCTCAGCTATCTGGCCAGCACAGAGGCACTAATATTTTTAAGCAATATCTCAAATTTATGTTTCCTTAGTGAAAACTATGGCAGAAAAGCAGTATGTTCATTAAATTCTTCCAGGGCTGGCCAGATAGCTCAGGGGATTAAAGTGCCTGCTTAGGCAGGCACAGGGACCAGGGTTCAATCCCCAGCATGCCTCTGGCCCTGCCCCCGGGGTACACTGAGCTGGCAATTGAGACTGGGTGTGGTGGTGCTCACCTGTAATCCTAGCACTTGGGAGGCTGAAAACAGGAGGATCACAAGTCCGATCTGTGTAGTGAGATCCCGTAGACCCTGTCTAAATACATTTAAAAAAAAAAAAAAGTTCTTCCAGAAAACAACTTATCACCTGATAATATGTAGGATTAGTAGTCTCAGGAGGGTGTGTGGTCACCACAATAAAGAAGAAAAAACTAAGAGACTACAGCTAAAGTTTTACCACTTAAGTGATTTAATAAAAGCAAAGACTAGTTTGAAGTATTCTACAATGTCCAAATACCACTTAAAGGGCCGGCAAGATAGCTCAGTGGACTAAGCGTCTGCTTTAGGCAAGTGTAGGAACCAGGGTCTGATCCCTGGCACCACATTCTGCACTAGCCCTGCCCCTGGGTGCACTGAGCCGGCAACTGAGTTTGGGCGTGGGGGTGCATGCATGTAATCCCAGCACTGGGAAGCTTGAAAAGAAGAGGATCACTATGAGTCCAAGCTGCATACTGAAACCTTGAACTAAATACATTAAAAACAATGAAAAAAACTAAAGTATCACTTAGTTTTTCCTATTAACCTCTCAAAATTGTTTAGTGTTAGCAAAACTTGGAATATAAAATATCTATTATATATAAATCTTGAAATTTTGTATGGAGATGTACACTTCATACAAAAGATGTACAAAATGAATTAGAGTTCTTGAATATATATACTCCAGGAAAAACTAATACAAGACTACCTTAGGCACGGAACCTAAAAAGGAAAAGACAACAGTGACATCTAGTGGCCATTTCTAATACACACCACACATCAAAATGTAGTGTACCATAAAAACTACCTGAATTAGGAAAATCTTTAGTTAGTAAACTAAAACAAGATAACTCTACTCATAAAAGTCTCCTCAATATTAATGATATATTTTGATCAATATTAAATATTTAACAAATTGTAAGAAATATCTTTGGCGCACTAAGTACTTATTAAATATATCAGGTACGTAAAGAAGGCTAGCAATTGGTGAAATACGAACATGACAGGGAAAATAATTTTAAATAGTAAATTTAAAAAGTACTTGAATGAACAGAAGTACTTAAGAAAATTTATCAGGCATAAACATGGAAAAAGACAAAATCGTATACAAAAAAAAAAGAAAAGAAAATTAAGAGCTGGGGCTGGGAAGATAGCTCAGTAAAGTAAGAGCTTGCTTTACAAGCGCAAGGGCCTGAGTTCAACCTCGGGTTCCGCCAAAAAAAAGAAAAAAGAAAATTAAGAGCTGACATATTTATAAATTTATTCCAGTATGGGAAAAACATACTGGTCAATCAAACAAAAAAATTAAACAACAAAAAAATCTGTCACAACTTTTCAAAAACAAAGTTCTTTCTCAGCCAAGCACAACTGTGCATTCTAGTAGTCCTGCTTATTCTGAGAACCTGGTGAAACTCCACCTCAAAAAATTATTTCTCTGGAGCTGGTGAGATGGCTCAGTGGTCTAAAGCACCTACTTAGAACAAGCTTAGCAAAGC